>JAABKK020020191.1:0-18850 GCA_011634745.2 Catotricha subobsoleta | reverse complement strand
AGATGTTCCCGTTGTGAGATGAGTAAATGTACATCAATAAATACGCGAGTAGAAATACACAGCTCAGGAATACCCCTTATATTTCATTCATTTTGTTTCTTTTATACTTACTTTTTAAACAATGTTTTCTCAATAATAACAAACAAGTCAACTTAATTATATTTCAATATTTGTTAATATTATATTTCAATGGTTCTTTAATTACTATTCCCACATATATATGATATATTATTAGTACATATATATTTATATACATAAGAGGACAATTTTTTGTTTGAATAAAAATAAGCTGCCAATGGATTGGTACACGATACACATTTTGTCTAAAATGTCCATATTGCATTATTTTTTACATAAAGGTTTTTAATCATTTAGTTTCCTTTAAATTATTTAAATATATTTCTAAATAATAATGTCAGTTGCTGAAAAATTTACTATAATTGTATCTCACAATAAGATAATATGTTTAAACAAAATACTTAACTGAATAAATTTGAATTGAATGCAAATATAAAATGAAAGATTCTTCTGACACTGCTTTTAATTATAAGAATGCTTTATTAATTAATACGTAATGCAATACCATTATATGAGATATTTATAATCGGAATTGATAATACGTTATAAAGGAGTTTCAAAAAAATATTTTCCAAATTTTTCAAGGAAATGTATTAATGTACATACATATTTCTTTTTTCCTTCGGCGATATCATACCAACAAAACGGATATTCATATAATCCACATAGCAAAAAGTGTTCCTGAATGAAATCATTTCAAGGTTCCTTTGTGTATATTATGCTTGCTTCGTATATTTCCAAATAAATAGTATTGCTAAATGAAATCATTTATAATATAGTGTATTTATTCTTTCGCACAGCAAAATATTTTTCATTTCTTCTAATATGGAAAAGAGAGACATACTCAATTCATGTTCAGCAGAACGCAGTTAGCAATATTCACTTATTTAGTAGAGTTATATGAGAATTTAATATTATTTGCAGCTGTGGTGGTGACTGTAAAATTCATTTCAATAATTCTCCCGGTCTCCCGCATACACATGATTTCCTTATTAACAGCTATTATTGTCAGCCGCAGTATTACCGTCACGTTCACGTATATCAACATATTGAATGCATAAAACTCTCTTCTATGTGTTTATTTTAAAGAACCATAGTCTCTCAACTCTGCTATGCAATATGATTTTCTTCAATATATATTTTGATTTAGTAGCCTTAAACATATGTGCACAAAACCGAGCATCATTAGATATAGTTTGGCTGTACAAGAAAACGGACGCAGACCATTCAAACAGAGAGTAAAAACGTGGAAAATATATACCGACTCGTAGCACTGAAGTAGATAAAAAGAAAATATTTTGGTACGCTCTTCCTGTTATAGATTATTTTTTGAATATCATTTCATTGGTGTATTGAACTAGACTGGTGTAGTGGTGAGCACTTACTAAAAATTGAGTAAAACGAAAAATTTTCTTTTGTTAAAATATGTAAAAAATTTGGTTTGCATAGTCAGAGCACAATCGAGACAGACGCGGTGCCTTTTAGTGTTCGAATGTTTTACTGAGTGGCTACCGCATTATTGTGTTTTGTACGTATATTACACATATTATTATTTATTTATTTATTTTTTTTAGTATGAATTTAGTGTCAGTTAGTATTCGGTAGTGGTTGTTGGTTGGAACAACATTTATGTGCCCTATATATAAATAATTGTAAGTTTATTTTCTTTTTCTGTTTTTTTTTTTTTTTGTTATTTAAATTGTGCGACGTTTCATTGTCTTGTTATTTCCTTGCCTAATGGATCTAACCAACCGTAATAAAGAAGATAATTAACCCAGCAAATATAATACAATCTAATTATACTAGAGAGTACATTTTCGATTTTGATTCAAATATTTGGTGAAGTTCTTCTAATTTCTGGGTGTATTTGTGTGCACATACGGACGGTTTTTATACGGCTTAAACATTACTTATGTACATATAGAGAAAAAAAGGAGAAGAAAGAAGAAGAAATAACATTAGGGTGTATATTAAGAAGTGTATTTATGACAACAAAGAAAGGGTGGTGGGGTGCCTGCAATACTACCATCATATTCACATTTACGCAGAGTGTGTTGTTAACAATATTACGATAAAAAGTAAAGTGAAATATAGAATAAGGTACGAAAAAAAGCAAGAAACATAAAAATAAAGAATAAAAAATAAAAAAAAATCAAATGAAGGACGAAAAAGAAATTCGGAAAATCATACGCAGCCACCTCTAAAACAAACATGTGATTTTTTTCTTTCCTTTTTTTTTTTGTTTAATATGATATGAGTATCGACATTATAAATGGATACAATTCCCATTGTTCAGGAAGAAAATTTTATTTGTCTCTTAGATGATGGCTATACATAAGCTAATATGTCACGCAAAAGGTAAAGGTATTTTTATGTAAAAATATTATAATGAAAATGATGGTGGTTTTTTGTGAGCTTTTCGATTTTATTCTATTCTTGTAATGACGATGATGATGATGATGATTGTGATAAACGAGGGTATATTAAAAAAAAAAAAAATACTAAAATAAAAATCGATTTTCAAATGAAGAAATGAGAATACAATATGATATATTAAAAACATAGGCTACTATAATATCCATTATTGTTTGTTGTTATTATTGTTGTTGTTGTTGTAAAAAATTGAAAAGGTATGCTTTTATGCGTTATTTTGATTAGGGTTCTAATTAAAATGTTTCTGTGTGAATGCATATGTGCGTGTATATTAAACATAACGTTTTACCAGTTTTTTTTTCTTTATTTGAATACTCACTCACATGCAATGTGAATATTAATATTATATAAAGCATAAAGAATATAAGTTTAGATTATTATTTTGTGTGCGGCTGTTCTTTAGTCATTAAAATGGAAAATATTATTGATTTAACAACGTGAATTTTGTGCTAATTTAATAGATGAATTTAAATATTCTGGTGTGCTGTTTATTTACACAAGAATTGGTTCAATAACCAGAAGACGAAAAATATATATATATAAATATATGTATATAAATATCGCCTGAACGGACATGATTGTTTAAAAAATAGGGGTTGCTTGCTGTATTTGTTTATTTAAACAAAAACCAAAAAAAAAAAAATCTACAGCGTTAGCATACCGAGATGCATATTGTATTTGTAGGTAAATAATATTGAAAATACGTGGGTTTGTTATTTTAGACATTTCTACCTCTTGAAAATTATATTATAAATTTTAGTCTCGGTTGGTTTTATGACAATAATTTTCTATCGACTATACGACTTGTTGTGGTGTGATGTGTCAGCTGTTTGAATTTTTTTTTGTCTCTCCCTTTTTAGTTGTTTCGGCAATATATATTTTTTGCATAATTATCCGTTAAATTCAATTCGGTTACTATAATAACGTAATATTGTAATAAGATAAATTCTATTAATAAAATCACATTCTAATGAAGTAGAGTATTTATAACTTGGGGTTAATTCAATAAAATTATATATAATTATATAAATCATATTTTAAATGACAATATCGTTTATATTGCGAATATAAAACATATATGATTTTTTACGAAATAGAATTAAAATAATACTGGCTGAATATAAACAACATCATTAAAATTACTACTTATGAAACATATATATGTCAAATTTTTCAAAAATAATGAACGTTTCAAAATTATTCTGGGCTATCTATGAGAAAGAAATTGTGGTTTTTGCTTCAACATGCTAACGAATTTTAAAGTGATGAAAATTGATTTAATAAACATGTAAATAAAAAAATAATTAGCATAAAACCAATCACATTATACGTAATTTTTTTGATTCCTCAAATTAAAAAAAAAACAAACAAATTTCATACATCTTAAAAACACGATTGCTTCAAAATTTTGGTAAACATTACGGTAATTATTCCAGTATTGGGACTGTTGTAGCAGAATCAGTAATATGGACAATTCGACATATAATACACAGAGAAAAACTATGGGGTAATATTATGTACACGCTGTGCTAAAATGTGAATTTACCGCAAATTTGGTCAAATCTAGCACAAATGTGGTAAACTTAAATTTTCCATATGTCCTAGAATTTACCACATTTGGGGTAAAGTTGAAATAATTGTATTATTATACTTGTGCATGAAAATAAACCTTACCCCATAACTTTTCTCTGTGTACTTACTATTTTATCCAACCACTGATTATTGTTACAAGAATTGGTCTACGAGTAGAAATATTACCTTATGCACAATAATTATACAAATAATACGTATTTAATAAATTGTAGAATTTTGCGTATTAATAATTAATGTTAAGGATGGAAAATTTTAAAGATCTACGAAGTATGATCTTTAATGCTAAAATCCTGTAAAAGTTGCACTTAATAACATGATCAATTTTTGTATTGTGCGAATACATCAAAAATGGCTCCATGTAGAAAGTCACACTTTTCAATAAATTTAAAAGATTAATTCAAAGTTTTAGAAAGTTTGAATAAGAAATTTATTAGTACGACTATCGCAATTTTCCTTATGAAATAACAAATTAATTAAAAAAAGGATTTTTTTTTTATGATCAAAGTTTTTGTAAATCACAAATTTTTACTGTTTATATATTAACGATATTTCATTATAAATACCAATGCTAAATTTTGATTATTATAGAATATATTAGAATTATTCTTTAAAACAAAAGATATTTAAAATTAATACCATGTAATCAATTAAAAGGAATGTGTAAAATAAACATATTTTGTTTGTATTACGCATATAAACAATTTATGAAATAATGACACGAGTATTTTAACTAAACACTGTGTAATGAAAGTGCTTCAGATTAATTGATTTGCTTATGCAAATAAAATTTAAAAATAACAAACTTATCGTAACATATTAAATTTAGTAGAAGCAAAATTTCATAAAAATACAAACTAAATACAAATTAAACAGAAGCAAATTAATGCGAAGTGTCTTCAAACTTAAATTTAAATTGAAAATAATATTTTGTCAGAATTGCTAAACATTCGTGATTGTAGATTTAGCTAATTTTAATGAATTAAATTTTATCTTTAAATTTTTTTTTATTTATTTTAACGATGGCAATATGCAGCACAACACGCACATCGGGCATATGTTACAAATGTTTCAAACTATTTCTTGTTATTCCCTTTATAAAAAAAAAAAAAAACAGATATTATATTTTGTTTTCTCATGATTTATTATAGGTATAAACTACGATATTGTCGAGAATCACACCGAAATATGTTACCAATTTTAACATATGATGAACATTTATAGAACACTGATATATTTTTATATCCTTATGTTATAACACTAGACAATAAAAATAAATTTATACTCGTGTATATATAAAATCTTGATATATTTTTCTTCTTTTATATATTTTCAAGTATATATGCTACTTTTGACACTTGTTTCATTTTATTTAATGTCTTAAAATTGTTTCTGTTTTTTTTTTATTTGTGATGATTTTACAGTGATGTTAAATTTGTATTCTATTCCATTCTATAAATATCATCTGGTTCAGCGAAGATAGACGTGACGATATTAAGTATAATAAAAAATTTGAAATTGCTCATTTAATATCGAAGTAAGTATTTATTGTTGGTTTAATATAAAATTTGTACGATGTTCTGCATGAAATTTCAATATTTTCATCAAAAATACATCAACTAAATAAATTATCGATTCTTAAAATCGTTAAATTATTACCCAAATATGCAAAAATGAAAATTTAGAATTATTTATAATTATTTATTAGTTTTGAGATCTAATAACTAACAACTTTTCAATTAGATAATTAGCTTAAAATATAACTAATTACAATATTAAAGCACTGGCTCATTTTTACCAAATGGTTTCTAAATGATTTTTGTTCGAAGACGACTACGCAAAATATTAAATGCAAATTTGTAAGGAATCCTCTAGTGAAAAAAAATTTGCTATATCCTGTAATAGTGTAATGGTATGAAATTCATACCATGACCTAAATAAGGTATAATATTTAATACCATATATAGGTATGACAAGGTATATTTTCGTTTTTCATACCATAATTATACCGTAATATGGTATGAAAATTTTCATACCATGCAAAATGTAATATTTATGTAGTATGAAAGTTTCCATACCATATTACGATATAATTATGGTATGAAAAACGAAAATATACCTTGTCATATCTATATATGATATTAAATAATTATTTATGATATTAAATAATATACCTTATTTAAGTCATAGTATTATGTTCATGCCATTACAGGGTATAGCACCAAAAGGGTCGGTAGTGAATCAATATTGTACTACTAGCACATTATATAAAAGCAGACCACAAATCAAACAGTAATTTTGGTATGTAATTTTTGGTATCTTATAGCTCATTTTATAAAAAAGTAATATGTACTTTAATTTTACAATTAATATACGTGCCTTCAATTGAGTATAGCGGTCAACTAAATGTAACGAACGCGTTATAAAAAAGATTGAATTAGATCTCGATATTTCAATAATTATTGAATACTATCAAAAAATTCAATACTGTATTCTATAATATATCTGAAAATACATCATCCTCTGATAAGATATTTAATATTATTATTCCACTAGCTTAACCAAAAACTTTGCTCTATTTTTTTTTTACCAGCATTTAAACTAAGCGTAAAAATACGAAATTCATGCTTTCGCAATCGTAAGTTCAACTTTGACCACATAAATGTATTATTCTAGTGAAATTATTTTTTTGTTTCGAATAATCATCATCTTCTGTTAAATAATTTTAATACTAGTGAAACATTTTTATTATATCTCGACTGTAATGATTGAGTATACCTAACCTATATTAATTCTTTGTTTTGTTTTCTAAAAAAAAAAAAATTGATTTACAAAAAAAAAGCGGGGACGATATATTCTATGTTATCTCAACAATCAACATAAAAGAGTGTCTTTTTTCTCAAGACATCTCCATAAAGATTTTTTTTATAAATACTATATGTTAAATGTTTGTGGTCATCTTTTTTTATAAAACAAGAACGAAATGAATTTTAACTCATTTCATTTTAAATTTCATTAAAAAAAAAAACTATTGTTCTGTGACCTATTATAAGCGTTTTATTTCAGCCAGAGAACTGACCTCAGAATTCCAAATACAATACAATGCAATACAATAATATGTTATGTAAGTACCTATACTCGTGTCTACGCAGAATAATGTTACGGTCGTTAAACGTGCGATACATAAAAATTACCTACCCAAACATTATAAATATGTGATAACTTTCTTTCCTTCTCAAAAATATAATGTGTTTATTTTTAGAAATAAAATTTATAAAAGTCATCGAGAATATTTTCCAATTTTATTTTTTTCTTATTTCCTTTTTTTTTTAACACTTAACAAAAATAGTTCAAACGAATGAACAGGCAATGAATAATTTAATTCATGTGCTAAAATTCCTAAATGTCATTACATCATAAACATATTTTTTTTATAGTCGATATTATGTGATGATAAATTGTAAATAACATATAGAAGCACGAAATTATGTTAGATATTATTAATATTTTATTATAATAAATATTTTTATAATAATTTGTTATGTACACAACATAATATTCGAATGTAAATTTCTTTTAAAAATGCAAGTAAACACTTGTAAATTATAAATTATAACACAATGGATATAAGCACCGCATAAACACGCACTTGAACTGAACAAATAAGAAAATTAAATCTATCTGGAATTAAAAGCGATGAAGCGTGAGAGAGCGGTATTTAAGAAGTTGTGTATTTTTTTTTTTTTTTGATTATACAAATGTTTATTATTGAAAATTATAGGCGCACCGTTTTATATATATATATGTTTATAGAGAAATGTTAATGATAACTATTGAGTGATTTTATTTATTTTTTGTGGTTATTTTTAGGTATAAAATACTTTTAATGTTTTATTTGGAATTTATTTTAAGAATAAGAAAATGAAAAATCTGCCACAGTTTCGCTTGCAAATACTTAAAGAAGTGGTTTGATTTTAATATACATCAAATTTAATTTTCAAATTAGTATTCGAATTATCATAAAACTTCGTGTGAATTCAAACGAATTTTCAAGCACCAAACCCTCTGAAGCGACAAACCGCAATTAATAAATTGACTATAATTAAATTTAAATCAGACTATTATAGAAGTCAAAAGTGGTTCACATTATAATTCACTTAATTCTTGGAATCTTTTTATTTTGCCAAGAATAAATTTTGTTTGAATTACATTTCGATAATAAAAAGTTAATAAACGGGTTATTGTATGGGTATGTAAGTGGATGAATTCTTCAAAAGTACCTGATTCTAATTAAGGAATTAAATCTACTCTAACAAAAAGAAAATCCTTATGACAAAATAAAATGATGTAAGTACTAAAAGAAAAAAAAAACAGTCCTCACATTTAACTTTTAAATTTGTCTAATTGACGTATTCGGTAGGTAGGGTAACTATAGTTTTATATTATTGTATGCATAAATTCACATTAAAATTATATTGTTTGAATTTCAAATTGAAAAATAGCGTTATGCCACATAGAAATATGAACTCATAAAACAAATTGTTTTTTGATGATTTTAATTTACTAAAGTGGTTCGCTGTTTCTTTAACATTTACGCGCTATAAATATAAGCATCTGTTGGATTAAATATAGTTTCGTGTATGAATTTGTTGAACATATGCAAATATATTTTTTCTTTTTTTTTACTTTGTAAGAAATAAAACGTTCGTTCATTTGAAAAAGAAAATGTTTAAACAAATAAAAAAAACCACAAAACAATATTTTGTTTGAATTTCTATTTTGTTAAATATGAATAATTGCATATTCAATGTTTGTTAACTGGTTGGACAATAACTTAAAAGAAAACTGTTAATTGAAATGTTTTTTTCATTTCATACTTAATGAAAACCCAATTAATAATTTTATCACAATTTAATGTTTAAATAAAGCTTTTGTGTTAGTTAAATCTTATTTATAAATTAAAAAAAGAAAAAAATCGAACTGCTGAGGTTTTGAAATTTGACCGGAATAACGGTTTTCTACCATAGATAAAATGAAACTCTTCATATTCATATCCGCAAGATAAATAAATATTCTTTAAATATTGTCAGAACTATATAACAAATTCGATATAAAATTTGCAATTTTTTTTATGGTTTCTTAACCGGAAAGAACTAAAAAAAAGCAGAAATAAAAAAAAATAACGATAAGAATATTTACCAATATGGGTTGTTGCTAAGATTACGTTATTTTCTTGTTTTTTCATTTTTTAAATAAAAAAAAAAACTATAAATAAATATATCTTAAAAGTTTTTTCATGAAAAAAAATTATGATAAAGTTTTTATTGCCTGACAAAAATATTTCATTTAAATGAAATGAATAAGTAATAACTTATCAAATATTTCATATTGAGTGTAAATTATAATATATCAAAAATTAAACCCAAAATTATTCCAACAGCATTTGTTTCTTCTTTCTTTCTTTCTATATATATATAATATATAATAATTTATTTTACACAATTCATAACGACCAATAAATACAAGTAACAACATATGTCGTTAATAAAATGGAATTAAATTGAATATATTGTCATATAAGAGAAAAGGAGCAATAAAGTCATACTCATATTTTTTTTTTCTTCCAAGGTCAATTTAAATAACAAGAGTAAAATAACTTTGAGCAAAATATCTTGGTTAGAATGGAATATTGTGCTGAAAGCTATTTAAATAAATATACAGCGAAAAAGAAAAACTAACACTATGAACTAAACCTAACAGAAATAAATCACAAATAAATGACTTGACCGACATTTTCTATTTAATTTTTCAATCCAAAACAATCTATATTCTCCATGTGTGGGTTATATGTTCACATAGAAAGATGTATATTGTAGTTTTGTGATGTTGAATTGATTGAATAAAATGATGGTACTTAAACTATATACAAATTATATTATATTATATACTATATTTTATTTGATACAATATATATCTACTATCTACAGTATCTATTCACGTAATAGCTTCTGGGCGCTGAATCTGATGTAGGTTGTTTTGTTACTTTTATAGTTTTTAAGAGTATTATAAATAGATTGTTTCGTAAACATCGTGTATAATAATAAAGATGCTTTTTATCTGCAAAATGTTATACAGGTTGAATATAGATTTTATGTGTTACGATAGAAAATTGTATTTAGGGAAGAAAATGATGTAGCCGATGGCGCCGATTTTACTGGCAACTCGTTGTCTACTCAACAACATTGAGCAGGTATACATTTTTTCTGCTATTTCTTTTGCATTTTATAATACTGTGGACTGAATACTGGTATTGTGAATGTTATATGCTTTGTTATATGTATGTATCGTTCAATTACATAATAAAAGTTTTGTTTTAAATATAGAGTAGTTTGTGAAAATTTGTAATTATGTACGTGTGATGATAACAACACAAATGATGGTAATTTACTCAACTATATAACTAATATGAATAAAGTATTTAATTTATGGTAAATAAATTTTCGTTAAACTTCTATGAAATTTACGTAGTTTAATATATTGACTTCATTGAGAGTAGCATCATTTTATTCGAATAGATGAAAAGTTGTATTAGAGAAATTTTATCTCACAAACTATAAATAAAACATTTATCATTCATGCTTATAAATTTGTTATCAGTATTTTCAAGGGATCGTTGAATAAATGGTAACCTCTTTCACATTACCTGTTTTTACCCTTGGTCTATGCAAAACATTAAATAAAACTTTGATTGATCAATGAAAGTTTTTCTGATGACACTTTTTATAGCTTTAAAACTGTGTGAGTTTATCTATTGCTTGTTATAAAGATATTTTCTCTACTTTTACTTTTTATTTATATACGAGGATGTTGTTTTTCAAGAAAACATTCTTTTTTTTATTGCTTATAAAGCTATTTATAGTAGATTGTGAATTATGTTGTGTCTGTTAAATTATGAAATACATGCACACATTTTCCTTAAATAAAATCGAGCATCCAATAGATTCTCTTCTAATTTTTAATCGAAAATTCTTGCCAAAATAGAAGAGTTTGTCTTTATTATTGTATAATATACAATTTTCTGGGTTTTATAAATGCAAATAAGCTACATATAAAATTAGGTTTCTGTTTTGAACATAACATTGGAAACTGAATATTCCAAATTATTTTTATTTCTTCATTTTTTTTTTATAGCTAAAATAAAAACGAAATTATGATCATTTTATGTCTTTTTTTTTTCATATCTCTGTATTATACAAACAAGAAATTGTACTTTATTAGTTTCGGAACTATGAAAATATTTATGATTTAATTTTCTTTTTTTTTTATTAAATTTATTTTAATTTGGATGAAAATCTTTTATTCCGGAATTCTATTGTAATGCTAAAAAGTTTTCTATGCAAGAAACTTGCTCTTTTCAGAACTTTTAAAACGAAAATCATCTAGAAACATAATGCCATTCGAAAGCAGTCATACTTTGAGAAAGATTTTCTAATAAAACTTTAAATGATGTACCAACCATTCACATTTACTAATTAATAGAATAAATAATAGAAGCTTTACATTCATTTTAGAAAGATATGAATGTGAATTTGAGTTGAATAGAGAAAAAACTTAAGGTCATAAACTTTATTCCTAGTTATTATTAGATATATATTATATACAAATGTATTTAATCTACAAATATGAATGATATGAAAACATTTAATTGATTCTATTCAGGGCTAATATAATGCTATGGATTTGTTTTTTTTTGATAATAATTTGTGTTCAATGAAATGTACTGTCTGCAATATAAACAAATTCAATGCACAGCATGTTTAATTATCAAATT
The DNA here is from genome assembly GCA_011634745.2 of Catotricha subobsoleta. Lineage (NCBI taxonomy): Eukaryota > Metazoa > Arthropoda > Insecta > Diptera > Cecidomyiidae > Catotricha > Catotricha subobsoleta. The sequence continues at coordinate 6,918 of JAABKK020020191.1, read as the reverse complement.
TAGACATATTCTATTTTCACAAAACACAATCAATATTTGTGACCTATTTTTAGTAAAATGACAAACTTTCAATAATTCAATTAAAAAAGAAAAAAAGAAAGTAAAATTTATTGCCTGAATAAGTTTTTGTAATACCGACCGTTTCAAAATGAATTCCATATATTCTATTCATTTATTCTAAAACCAATGAGTTTCTGGTTTTCACTTTTAATGTCGAAACGGATTTATAATACACATGGAATCATGCTGAGAAAATGTAAATCAAAAGAAAAAAAAATATATATATAATAATTTATTGTACTAAATATAATAGCTAAAAGTTTCCTATAGAACTTGAAATAATTAATAAATAAATAATAAATGAAAAGTAAACCAATGTATAATCCCGAAATAATCCATATACGAATTAATTTTTCTATGAAAATAAAATACGTCTGTCATGCACCGCAGTATCTTATATTCAACATTATTAAAAATAAATATCTAAATGGGAAAATAGAAAATGTTGTTGGAGAATTTTCATATCATTTAATTTTACATAACTTACTCATTTATAATGAATAAATTTTTGATTGATGATAGTATTAATGGTTTGCTGCGAGAGGTTAATGAATGAATGTATATGAATGCATGGAATGTATGTGTGAACAATTTCAATATTTATTTAAAATGTTTTCTAATTTTAGGCATATTCTAGAATTATTATTTACGAATATTAAAAAAACACATTACATTTGATTGTTAGTAATAGATCGATATCAGATTTATATAACAATAAACTCAAATTACAAATATTATATAAGTATGTTTCTATTTTTTTTTTTTTATTTTTTTACAATTTCTCAATATATTGTGATGGCAATATTTTTTCATAATTTATTATATTTATGTTCTATTGTGACGATAAAAATAAAATACAATAAAATATATAATTTTTGAAAGGTCAACTTCCATTGCTTTCAAATCATCACTAAATTGACTAAAGTGGTTTCTTATCCATTTTGTGGATTATTTTCTTGCATAAAAAGAAAAAAAAACTCATAACATAAGGAGTCTATTTTTCACATTCTTGATATTGAGGACGGTCTTTTTTTTCGGTAAATGTAGGTTTGAGTACCATAGAGTTGTCAAACTTGTATTTTTTACTATACGATTTTGATCCTAATTACCTCTAGTGAATTATTGATCAAAATTGTGTATAAGCAAATATAAGTGGAACAGATCTGGCAGTCAATCTTTAAAATATGTGCTCTGGAGCCTGATTGGACTACCACGAAACCATCTTTTAATATGGCTCAAATTTTTCATAGACATTCTTTTTAAATCAATAAATAATATTTTGGCCTGGTATCTGAACGTTTCGAGAAACAAGTTTACGTGAGTGATCTATATAAAAATTCTTGCTTTGTTTAATTATACGAATTTATTTCGTAATTTTTGTTTTTCAATTCAAAACAAAACAAAACTAATAATACAGCATAAATTAAATTATATTATGGGAAACAGTAATACAAATTCGTCAAATCTAATATACAAAAAAAAAATCACATTATCTTTACGTGCTTTCATATACAAAACATAAATTAACTTATCTATCTTACCTCTATTTACGAATATAACGCAATTACTATAATTATATTATTTTGATAGAATAATTTTCTCTTTTCTTTTTTTTTTTTTTTTTTTTTTCTTTGTTCCCCAATGGCTATAACCTTTCACAAAATTGCCACATTTACAGCATTTGGATATAATGTAATTTTATAAAATATATTGTTGTATATAATAATGGTTAATCCCGTGAAAACAAATAATATTTATTATTTTTGGAAATCACACTTTTTTGGCCGTAAATTATACAGAAAAATGTAATAAATAAACATCATGCCATGTCTGTTCAATATAAACATTATAATCATAAAATATGAACTCTTTTCTTTTTTTTTTTTTATTAGTTTCATTGGATATGATGATGTTGTAGATAGAGTAGGGGAATGTAGTCGAATAAGGCTTATTTTTCCTAAATATTATCGATTTTAGTTTGAGCTCGCGGTATAAAAAAAGGAGAAACCATTCAGAATTTTGTGTGTAGCGAAAATAAAGATATTCGATATCCGTAGTTATATATGAATGGGATATACGATACGTATGTGCTGGTATGGTTATATTTGTAGGCACACTAAAATTGGTGAAGTGTATGAATATTCACTGTGAGTATAGAGTATTATTATCCATTTAGTTGAGTAAAGGTTTCAATAAAATGTTGTACTTCTGGATTATGTGGTTGCCATGCGAATTCATTCTAGATCAAAACGGGGTTTATTTTTTCCCTTTTTTTTTTTTTATGTATTTCAAAACTAAAAAAAAAAAAAAATGTTGATTAAAGTACTCTGGCTCTGGCTTATAGCTAATGGAACCCATAAAGGAAAAAAAACCAACAAAATTCATTCTGCAGTTATTTTATTTCCAATACCATTAAAATAATATGAAAAAAACAGTTTTAGTAATTGCAATGCAACGCAAACTTTGATGTGAACAGTACCACATATTTCATTCATTTTAAAATGCAAATCATAAAAAAAACTCCTTGTAATCAAAAATAGCTTCTTTATCGTCTTTCAAATAAACTTTATCGATTTAAATCGAATTGGAAATCCAACAATATTTACCTAAAATTCGCTGAATCAGTTCCGTTGAAATAATGGAATGGGCTTGAAGTTTGAACAAGTAATTTAATGATTCAAACATAAATAACATGTGTTTGCTATCAGCACTAAATGAACAAAAAGGGGTTTACATGAAAAGCATATGTTCGATTATTTTTACTTCTTTTTTTTAAATATTATATTTAACCTTAATTTGAGCGTGTTTTGCCATTTTTGTGTTTCTTAACATTTTTATACGATTCCTGTTGTCACAATAAAATAATTTTCGTATGAACAAAATGACGATATAGATAAATAATTCTACCTGACAACTTTCATTTTGATTCTACTTTTGATATTTCTGTTAATGCTTCGAAGTAAATAATCAACTAAAGTTTAGTTAAATACCTATACGCAACATAATGAAATAAATATAATGCACTTACGAACTAAAATAAACGATTAACATTAAATTGACTTGATAAAGAATAAAATTATTTTGAATGTTTATTTATTTTGTTATATTAAGTCGACACCACAACACAAATACTTATACATAAAATATATATTCGAAATAAGTATGCCATTTATAGAATAAAACCACTTCATATATAATCCCTGTAATATAAATGTGACTATACGCGAGTCAACAGTATATAGTTACTAGTTAGCTACCTATAGATAGATACTCACTAAATAATAATTATTTATTTTCATCCAGGTAGCGAATATATATGGTGTGTAGGCTAAATTAGATTCAACTCATTCATAATAATCAAATAAATATTATTTTTATGTTTTTTTTTTTTTTTAAATTATTTACAAATTTATTTCTTTAGAAGTAGTACAACGTAGAACGTGACAATAGTAGTTTTCTTTTTGTACTGATAAATAACCTTACTGATGCCCTGTAACATAAATAAATTATTCATAAATAATTGATTTTTCTTAAAAAAAAATGGAATTACGTATAAATTATGTTTAGACTAACAATGAAATTCATTTTCTCGAAACTCAAATTGAACTTATTTACTCATTTTTTATTGAGAAAAGAAAAATAAATATTAGAAATTATTTTTAAAAATTCAGCCATAAAAAAAAACAATAAAAAATATATGTCAAGACTATCAATCGGTAATTCAACATTATTAATTATTTCAGAAAATGAAATTTATAATTAAAAAACTTATAATAATAGAATAATATATACTTTTTAGGTACTAAAAATAATGTTACGGTCGATAATATATATATATTTTTTAAATATTAATGTCTGGTGGCCTATTTTGCAAAATGTTACGTTATTTAATTTTTACATTATTGACATTCAGCAAGTTCATATTAAAAATAGATTAGTATTAAAAAGTAAAAAAAATAAAATAATTATTATTATTGTGCTAATGATGATACTGTCCATTTATTTAATGGTTTTTTATGTTATTCTGTAGAGATTTCTTTACAATTTAATTTTGTTTTTTTTTTAAATTTTTATTCATGTGTTGGTAACTGTAGATGTAGATGTTAATTGCGTTGATCTACACTTTGTTATGTTTATTTTACAGTTGAAATAAACACCTTTATAGATTGAATAATTCTAATTATCGTATTCATAGTTTATCTTCTTTTAAATTTCGAGGTTTTACATTGGAAGACCACCGCATTTTAAAATATAATTATAATGTAATTGGTTGGGTTTCATAAGACATTTTTAAAATTGGTTTCAAAATTCTTTTTTTTAGTTTTTTTTTTTGGAAGACAATTATGTATTATACATAAAAATATAATTATGATATCTTTTATTAATGATATTCTGTTTAGCGGAAATGACACAAAGTTATATGGGTCTAAAAGCACATAACTTATTACGATAATTTTGTAGTTTCATCGTAAGTAATTTACTAAATGTTTACATTAAAACACTTTAAATAAAATAACATTATAATATATGTTCTCAAATATCTAATTTAAGACTGAACGAATCGTTTTTAACCAACCTTAATAAGTTTTATTGTTTTAATGAATCTTACTTAAAGTTTATAATATTTTGCTGCTCATTTCGTTTGATTGCAAATTTGTTGTTCCGCAAAGAAAATTTAATACGGAAATGAATGAAAATGGTATGAAAGTATAAACGTTTTAACACTCAATTATGTTTAATTCCAGCTTATCCGTATTATTATTATTATTATTATTTTTTTTTAATTATGTACAATTTAAAATTATGGCATTACTCTCTGATTCACAATTTCTTTGTAACTAATAAATATTACAAGTTTTATTTTCAGATAATATTGGCTCTCTGGCATTTTAAATACAGTAGAATCTCGGCATAACGAACTCAGTGTGTCCCTTTCTACATACGATAAAACGCATTTTTCTCATCTAAAATGTTCGCTGCATCAAATATAGAAAGGGGACAAACTGAGTCTCAGTTTAGAGCTTTAGAGCATTGGAAAAGTAGCGTTAAATGATGATAATAAAATACAAGGATCACGTGACCGCACACCGATACCAATCCATTCGTACTGGTTAAAATACAATGAATTCGCACTTGTTAAATAACAAACAATTTTTTCAATCATTTTTGCAATGCTCTAAACTGAGATTGAGTTGGTTATATCCAGATTCTACTGAAATAAAATATAATATTTAATAGAGCTAAATGGATCTTATAAATAAAATAAAACATTGTATACACAATTCATACTTTGTAATTCGAGAGTATCACAAGTATTTTGTCATAAATAATATTAATAACATAGCTCTCAGAATGGTAACACAAATTTTGGCATATTTGAAAAATGGGTATACTTATCAGCATCATTCTTTTTTCTGTATTTAATTAAACTCAAGTGTATTATTATTCAATATTAATAGCCATCACTTTTCAAGTGATTGAAAATTCGAATGAATAATATTTATAGCTATATTCATCGTCAATTCATTATATTAACTCTAATTTACATAAATGTATATCAATATACTCAAGGCTTAAGTTTTTACTTACAAATGGATTTAGACATGGCAATATTAAATTAAATGCTTAATTATTTAATATTCATTTTTTTTCTTAATCGCTTAAGTACTTAATCTGTAAATTAGAATAAAGTGCTTTTAAACCATGGATGAATTTAATAAAGAGATTTTTATATCAATATTATTATATATATCTGGTATTATTTATGTATTCGAGGTTTCAAACCCTCATAATTTTGAACATAACTTTGTATGTTCCATTTAAAAGGGTTACTTAAATGAATTACTTGATAATTCACTTACAAATAGTGTTCATGTTATTGGTGTCCATTAAGAATTTCTGGTGAGCATTAAGAAAAAAAAAAACTTTTCTTTTGTGAGTTTCGCACAAATAAGTAATAAATTATATCATTCTTTTTTTTTCATAAAATTGTCGTACAGCGCTACAGCTAGCTGTTTTCAAATAGACAATTAACTTACCAGAGCAAAACAATTAACAATCTTATGTCAAATAGAATTGGTTATTACTTCATTCCATAGAACAACGAAATAATAGTTGGCCATATCAAACATTTATTTTTCGTATGTAGAAAATGTATCAAATAAATTGCTATAGGCACAAAATAATTTATACTGGACGGCATTATCACCACAATTATTTAGTCAATCAATAATGTTGGCAGTACACGAAACATATATAGATTTATGGTGAGGTCAAGATACATAAATATACATTAAATATATAGCTAATGTATTTTCATTGTTTGTTTAATCATCGACATGAAAATTGCCATTACAGGGATATTATTAGGTTAATGTACGTTAGTCCATGTGGAAAATACCGAAAATTTAGAATACATTAATTTTTTAACAAATTAAGAATAAATATGACTAATTTATCATTCAGTTCAGAAATAAATGTTAATTATAAATTTTAATAATGGAATATTTTTTATGAATAATTAAGTATATGTTTTGATGACGATGAGAAATTTTTATATGCTTAGAATGCAGTTAATAAATTCATTAAAATGTGTCTCTGTAGGAAAATAAATCGTAATTTAGTCGAAAGATATTTAAAACCCTAAATATTATGAAATAATGTAAAAACTTTTGTGAGTTATTTACAAAAATAAAAAAAAAAACAACAACAGCATTTAGTCAGAGCCGGTTTGATAGCGTACTCACGTCTATTTTTGAGTACCGCGAATTTTACAGAGGGACGACAAAATCCAAAGGTTTAAAAACAAATTATGTTCTTTATTTTATTATTTCGATTCAAATTTAGGAATTAATAAAA
>JAABKK020020180.1:0-18853 GCA_011634745.2 Catotricha subobsoleta | reverse complement strand
AAAGTAAATAAATTCTCAGAAGTGTATGTATAAAATTTGTTTATTGGTGTTACGTAACGCTTGTCCTTAAGGCCCCCTCCCCCTGTGTTTCTGCGTAACGGTGTTGTAACGCAGCCTCCAGACCCCCACCCCCCCTCTAAGCGTTACGTAATTTATGAACGTCCCCTAGCCTGTCCTAAACTATTAGTTAAAAATATAAACTATAAATATATAAATTCAAGCAGAGCCTATTTTTGAATTACCATTTTTGTTCTATTTATATAAAGATAACGTTTCAATATTATCATGGATGTTTATACCTTCTAACTGGTTTTCAGATATAACATCCAACAAACAATTTATGTATGTGTGCTTTTGTTGTATTGAATGGAAATCTTTTATTATGAATAAGACATCCACAAACGACACGAGGATAGTGTTTGATAAAAGATTCGAAAATGCTATGTCATTTTCATTGATTACATGTCCTATATGTTATCTCTGGGAAATTTTTTCTACTGGTTAACTTTTTTTTCTTTCTTATATTAAATGAATTTCATTTTATATATACTCGTACATATATAAATAGTGTATATATATATATTTTTTATGTTAACATCAAACCAGAAATGGATATAGGAATAGAGAGTTTTCGCATGTAATTTCATTTTTCAGAATACCGTTGAGATTATAGTATAAAGTGTCAGTATAACTACTTAGCTAACGTACTCAGATCAAAGTATTGATCCGTTAAATGTTATTCGAATCATTGATAATCATAAATCAAAACCAATTTATTTGATAAATAATTTATGAGATTTAAGACTGTCAAAAAATTCATTGTCATAAAAAGTAAATAATAAGTTGATTTTTTTTTTCATTTTCTACTTTTATGAAGTTAACTAGCGAATAATATTTTACTGTAGACATTTTTTATTAAGTATGCATTTAAATAAACCTATACATACATTACATATTTTAACTAGACCGTGTATACCGTTTACCAGTTGACCTACATAACAGTTTGCATATAGAAAACATACCATTAAAACCCAGGAGACTAAGACTTAGAGCTTAAATAAAGCAGGCACCGAACCCTTTTCCACAACCATACAATACACAAATGCAACTTTTCTGCTAAATAATACGTCTCTAGAGATTAATTTTGATTGTGTCAGTAATCAAACTGTGTCGTTTAAGAATGACAAATAATGATACCTTATGTCATTTATATATGCATTAATTTGTGTGGGTTTTTCGAATACATATTTAAACGGATCCTACACACCGTGATTTGGACCCAAAAAAAAAAAAAATCAATTCCACTTTTTGTTTTTGGTTTAATATTTCCTGACAAATTATGTTAATTCATTAAGGATAGAGAAAATATGCCGCCTTTATAAAAACATGATTGTTAATTAATTCGAATGAATTAATCTCACCTAACAAACTTACCAACCACACACATATTCCGGTAACTGTATTACGACGGTATATGGTAGTTAAAATATGGTAGAATGATCCTTTTCAAAATATGATATAGGAAAGATGTGTACACAATATAATTTATACTGTCATCATTTTTAATTGCATACGATTAATATAAAGAGGAGTGAAATTTTAATGAATAAAAATGAAATAAAACAAATTGTTTTCTTAAATCTAAATAAAGTTCTTACGTGTGGATGTATATTTATATACACTTGCACACATAGCAGCAGGACATACACATTTAAACAGAAAGAATGAACAGCACAAACAACAACAATAACAACAACAAAAAGCAAACAACAAAAAAAAGAAGAAGAAACAAATTAATTAATTAATAAATGTTCTTTGTACAGGAAAACATAAAATGGGTAGATGAATGAGATTTATTGAATTAGTTGCGAGATTCTCTTTTCCAAGTTAAAATTCTTCAAATAAAGACAATAATAAGAGAAAATTACTTGGAAATAAAATTTATGTACAAAATAATAGCTTAAAACAAACAAATTTCTTCTGACTTTAATGAATTTATTAGGCAAAGGTATTAAATAAAATAATTGTACCTTTATAATTATAATGAATAATTATAATTTATATTTGGTGTGGTAATACTACGGTTATATATTTATTCACATATACTAAATAATTCTATGTAAAAAATCTTTACCTCTCGACGCTTTTATTTAATGAAATGCGTTAATTTCCTTAGCCCTTAGTCTTTATTTATTTAGACGTGAACATTTATTTGATTTTCGTATTTGAAATCCGGGTCATAAGAATATATTTTTGCTATTAGTTCCGATTGATTTGTAAACGAAATTATTATTTTTTTAGATGGAAAGATAATAATCATTACGAATTTCGCAAAAGTCTATTAAATTTTATTTTATTTTATTATTATGTAAATAATGGATTGTTTTTTTTTTTTGTAAACTTTTGAAGAATTAATTGTAAAATGAAAAGCTGCATATTGTGTAAAAACCTCTCGTAACACCATCAATAAGCACGCATTATAACGATATATCTAGGAAAAACAACAAAAACATTTAATGTTTTCTCTAAAAACTCGAAAATTCATTGCAAAATAGCAATACATCATTTTTATGTAAGCGTCATCAAAAAATCTGTACATAAAAAAACACAGAAAAAACTATATGCAAAATTGCAAATAAAAAATTTGGTTAAAAAAAAAATCTAATTAGGGCTGGAACAAATTTGCTTCTAATTTTTATTACTTATTATTATAGTAAATAATATAAATGAAACGAACAACAAAACGAATAAATACTTTATAAAGTATGATTTTATATAGATGTACTCGAAGTTTACTTAAAAAATGGGATATAAGAATTGCGATTAAATCAAATAATTAATAGAGTATAACTCTTATTTATCACTCGCCTGCGAATAATTCTAACATTACGATTTTTGTTTATTCGAATAATGTACAAATCGGAATATTGAAATAACAATTTTACCGAATAATTCCAGCCCTAATTCAAATGAATGAAAAAAATCGACAACGTTGGGCAAACAAAATGTTAAATAGAGATCACCGCACATTTCTCGCATAATATGAAAATTGTTGATAAATTGATGAAGAGTAGTAGCATAATTTAGCGTTTTCGCTAAAAAAAAAACATGAACTTCAATTACGTTAATTTGAAACATGCAATTCAATATGTATGTGTTTTATAAATAGACTCTATCTATTGAAAATGTAGATTTCTATAAAATTAGAAAATGATATTATTTCAGTACTAATAATACATAACATTGACTAAAAGCAACACAATATTCTATTTTAAAATGATATTCGTTGGTTTAAATATAACTATTTTTGCTTTTGAAAAGGTTCGATATTTGTATTCTATTACGTTAATAAATTTTGTAGATAAAACTTTAATTGGATAAAGGTAATTATTATTGTGGTCTAATTTAATTCAACTGATGAGCACTTTTAAAAATCAATAACATAAAAGCTTAATACTTTAAACTTAGCCATTGTTTTATATATTGAAGAATAAACCTTAAATATCTATTGTTGTTTAGATTATTTGAATCTAAAGAAAATTCGGTATTTCAGCATTAATCTAGCCCTATTAACAATTCTCGTTCCTAAGGCATTCCTGGGGAATTCCCTAGCGGAAACGTTCCCAAGACGATCCCAGAACTGCATGGGAGTGATTTTGCCGGTCCCCGGGAGTTCCTGGGGAAATCAATAATTTTGTCTTTCTATGGGAAATCCTAGGGAAATCCTGGGGAAGACTGCGAATTTCCCTTTTCCTCGTGAATGCCCGGGGACCGGCAAAATCGTTCCGAAGCAGCTCCTGGGGTATTCCTAGGGAAAAGTCCCAAAACGTAGCCTTGGTTGAATATTAAATAGACAATGTTGCTATATTCAATTGAATTTCTATAAATTCATTACAAACTCACTTTCTAAGCTTGGAACTACATATATATACTTAAATATTATATCATAATATAAATATGTTTAATTTGATTCTAGCAAAAAAATAGGAAAAAAAAGACATTTTCAATACAGAACAAGGAGTATGATACAATGAATTGTTCTTTTGAACATTATCCATATTCATAGAAAAATAACTATAAGTTGTTTAAAATATAACAAGCGAAAAAATAAACTATGTATTGACGTCTATTTTTGTTTTTTGGACATATTTTATTGAAAACTTTATAAATGTGGTAACAAAAAAAAAATGGCTTTGTAGTTTTTTTTTTTATTGTTTGTTGAAATATAATGATTAGAATTATTACATATATAACAAAGGAGAACAAGTAAAAAAAAAATGAACAACAAAAGATCCAATTATAGTCAAGACTCACGAGCCTTTATAACATTTTGTTAACAAAACAGATATCTGAAATAAGTTGGGGCGTGATTGTCATATTTCGACAGTTCGAACAAACGAAAAAAAAAACAAAAGAAAAAGTCTACTATTTGTTGAAAATATTCCAAAATTTAATACGGTTCGTATTGAGCATTACGTTATATACTGAAATTCACTAATCATTAAGCGTGAATGTGAATTATGCTCTTATAATGTAAAACTAACAACATTTAAACCTTTAAGCAAATCATTTAAATTATTCATCATAGCCCACAAGCATATCCCTTAATGTCAAGAGATCTTGAGTAGAAAATATTATCTTAATATCGTACATTTGATGACTTACATTAGCTGTACTTCAGCTAAGGAAGAGGATAACAGTGAATATATCGGTTAAATATAACCTTTGACCTGAGGTCAGACATCAATATGTACAAAAAAAAAAAAATGTAAACGAAAAATCTATTTCTTCTTCTATCTAGCAATACAGATTAGTTATAAAAATAGAATATACTGAAAAGAAAATTTATATAATATCGTCTTTGCTATTTGATCGACAAATTTTCTTGAAAAGATACATACATATTAAACTTGTGTGTGTCTGACTATAAATAAAAATATTATCTAACATAATATTGCTCATGTTATATAAATTCTTAATAAATTTTATATATGAATAACGATATAGCATAGAAGAGGTATATATTAATATTTTAATTATCATTTAGGTACAAGATATAAAATGTAAAGATATATATTGTGAGAAATTCATAAATTTTATGCGAACAATTACAATAATCAAAAATTTCATATTCAAAACATTATAATTTATCTGCCCTAATACGAAATTCAAGTGTTTCGAATATAATAAAAGTTAAATAGATTAATATGAAGGGTAATAGACGGCACAAAATATACATAATTTTACTAATGTACCTGAACAATGTTCAATATTATATTACATATAAGTTTGTTCTAAATATAAACAATTGGTGCTTAAATATCATAAAGCTGATTTGACTGAATGTTTATGAGAATAAATACATATATACGACGTTCATAATATTTCGCTGTTATTATTTCCAAACATTTTAGTATATTTTCATAAATGTATGTATGGATGTATGTATGTTATTCACGTTTCGTACATATGAACAAAAATGTTTGTTATTGTAACCTTGCTTTATTATTATTATATATTTTATAAGCACTTTAATAATTCTAGAACATAATTATATTGTACGCACTCGATCATTTCTACAAAATTTTACTTAACATTAAAAATAAATATTGGTTATATTGGCATTGCGGTATGTGGTTAAATATGAAATATGCGAAATTGTTATCTATATTCTTTTGAAACAAATTATAATTAGTTGTAGTTTTATGAAAACATTGAATGTGCTGCATACAATTTAAAAACTTTTTTTTTTAAATTTAAGAATATTGATTTTAAATTTATTGTTCAATAAATCAAAAATATGTATGTCAAAGTATTTTTTTTTTCTTAATTTTTATAAATATCTTTTATCAAATAAATTACTCAAGTAATCCACATACTCACGCAAACATAAATGGCATATACCGTCAAACCCAACCCAGCCCATCAGTCTAACCTCGCACATGTGACATGTCTGAATAAATAAAACTGATGAATTTCTATTTCTCTGCTGTACGCTGCTGTCTATCTCATATAATGATTGAATTTTGCTTTTTGATTGCCCATACCCATATATTTTCCACCCATTCACTTTAAGTCCTCATTTAATATTTTCTATTGCGTTATTACGTAGGAATAGATACGATTTTTTTTTTTTCTTTTTCTACTTCTTTTTTTTTTTTATTTGGTTAAATTCAAATAACTGTGTGTTATATCTAATCTTTTATGCGATCAGAATTTAATCGAGATGTACATCAGCAGATTAACATTGGGATTTAAACTGAATCTAAACTAAATATACTCTTTAATCAGATTACCAAAATTACTTAACTTATTAAGAATTTTTAATTCAATATATATGTTTTTATTTACGATACTCTACTCTACTACCATCTCCCGGCCTACTTTCATATACATATCTATTATTATATAATAACCCCGGTGTAGGTTTATGAGTTTGAGTTTTCAAAAACTTTTTATACTCTTTCAAACCGTCCTTATCATGTTTTACTTATATATATACAATAACATATATTTATATATATATATTTCTTCTATTCAGTATATGCATGTACATTTCAATTCACTCAACATCTCTTCACTCGACATCAATATAAAATAATAACATGTACAAATCCTTTCATGATCATGCTGAAAAATATTTTATTTTCTATATCACAAATGTAATACTCTAATTAATAGAGTATACCCGACTGTTTTGACGCATTAAAAATATATACAACCCACTGGGAAATCTTGGTTTTTATAAATTATAATAAAAGCGGAGCGTTATATACTATGGTGCTCTTGTGCTCTTGTTTTGATGCCAATGATGGATAGAATATAATGTTATTTTTATATAATCTATATTTTTATATAAGATATAGGAGATAATAATAAATGGAAAAGACGGTTGTTTTTTTCTTCTTTTTTTTATAGTGTAAGCGTATACTTAGACTATCAGTTTTTTAATTTTCGAAATATACGCCGCCATATTATGTGTTCTTAATAAAATACTTTAGAAATCATATTTTTAATTTTTTCCTTTCATATACCACTTTTTTCACTTTTCTCTTTGAAATTGGATTATTATAATTAGATGTGATGGGAATAAATTTTTAGATAATTATTGTTTATGGCAAACTTCAAAGTACAAATTAGAGAAATGGAAAAAATGATAAAATTATAGGAGATGCAATTTACTTATTTATTTATTTATTTTTATTGCAATATTTCATTCTAGAGAAATTATATGGAAATGGTTTTGGTTTCGTTCCAAATTCTATTGAAATATTTTCCATTTTATTCATCATTTTGCATACTCGGCAAGAATCAGTGATGACATTTTGTTTGAGTCCAACATGTCATGTTCTCGTTATGTAATTTTACCAATTTCGTAATTTTTTTTTTTAATCTTTTTGCACATATTTTATTTTGTCGTATATTATTTTATATTCTGAATATTCCTCTTAAAACTTTATTTTCTTCTACCACACAATTCACAAGCACACACTTTTTCTGACAAACTATAGAAAAAAAACTAAATATGCTATCCAAACAACATTTAAAAATTTAAATCAGCATTTATATGATATGATAAACTTATTCAGAGAAAAAAAAAAACTGAATATAACAAAAACCCCAAACTAAAAGTCATTACTGAATCGTTTGGTTTGTACAACAAATCTGGTTTATTTGACAGTTCGATATAATAATTTCCACATAAACCATCCAGACAACTTTGAATAATTTAAAAAACAAAAAAAAAGCTCAGAAGGGTTTTCCAAATGATTCTACGAATAAAATCACCAGCCTCTTGAAAAGAAAACAAAAGTCCTACATCAGGACAATAGGGTGACATTAAAATTTAAAATAAAATATTTGTATATATAAAGATATATAAAAGATAACCCCGTATGTCAGCAATATTCCTTTTGTGCACCTATATAAATTCTCTGTCTAACATTTGCACAAACAATATATATATTTTTGTCGAAAAAAATAAATAAAAAGAAATTTTAATATTCACGATATTTACCATCTTGAAAAATAAATATCATATTTATTTAGAGAAGAATAACTAAGTAAATTTTTTATTCAGATAAACAACAACAACAACAAAAACATTTTTTTTTTTTTTATTTTATTTTATTTTATTACAGATCTAGAAAAATCATGATTATGTATTATCCTAAGTAAATATAGGGATAACAATGTAAACGGAATAGGATGCGTGTAAAAATATATCGGAAAGAAGCGACGAATAAGTTATTTGAAAAAAAAAAAAAGAAAAAATGAAAATGAAAAGAAAAGGAAGTTCTGTCCTTCTATTGTATTTCTCATAAAATAATACATAAAGCATTATGTTATTAAATAGAAATGGTTCATATATAGGTACATATAAGAATATTTCAATTTCTGAAAATTAATATATATCTAGTTTAAAAATGAAAAAGAAGAAGTTATATTCGTTACTCGTGTAGAAAATAATATAAATGTTTTGTAAATATTATATGGTTTTTATGCGTATGTACGCAATACCGTGTATTTGTATTACACCTATATACGCTATATATATATAAATTCCAAAAACATATATACCGATCAAAACTGTTATCTAAATCATATATATATGTAGGTACCTATATGTCTATTACCTTTCGAAAGTATATAAAGACTTACACACTTTTATATACATTTAGGTCTATAAAAGCATTTTTCCTTTAAGTTATAAAGAAAAATCCTTAGGGAATTTTCCGATGGAAAGAATTTTTCGTGCGTTTTTTTTTTTCATCTCTCCTCTTCTTCTTATTTATTGTATTCAATATCTGACTTTTGCAAGGTACACACAATTGAATAAGAAAATATATATTATATATGTATGAAAACTGAAATAAAAATTGAATATATAGAACAAATAACTTCCAACGATAATATCGTATTCTTAAAATGATTTTTGAGCATAAATTTGGTTTGGTTATATGTAGTAATGATGATTCTGGTTCAAGGACGATATGAATACGAGTCGAATTAAAATCAGGTTAATGTTTTTTTCTTATTTTTTTTATTCTATGAGAAAATATTTTTTTTTTTTTTAATCAATTTGTCTTTTATCTCTCTTTATTTAAATATAATACATATTCTATACATTTTTTCTAGTACTTGAACATTATGCGTTCAACGTGATTTCACTTAGTGAATCTATACACATAAAATTTAATTTGCAATATGGCTTATACATAACATAAATGATGTATTTTTATTTTTATTTTATTTTTTTGGTTGTTTAGAATCGATGATACAAATTCTATATTTAAATGGGCACTTATGGTATATTATTATTACTAAGGTGATGATGAAATGAATTGACTCACAAACATATATAACTAAATTAAGTCCAATATAAATTATAAACAAATACATTCCATTTTTTTTTTTTTTGCTTATTTATTATTATTTTTATAAATATTGTATTTATTTGTTTGGTTTACATACCTTTAAAAATAAATGTACTTTATTTGATTTTTAACATTGAAAATGAAATGACGATATAATGAAGTTAGATGTATAGCCGCTAGCTAGCAATGTGTTAATCCACAAAAATTGGCATTCTTGTATACCTAAGACATTTTGAAATATGCACACAGAATAATATTACATAGAAACAATGTAATAAAAAGTATATCAAGATCACTTTGAGCGCACTGAATTATTTATATAAAACACCATCATCGGCAACAGAGTATGAAAATGAAATTTTCATATTCACTATAATTTTATAAAATTATTATTGAGAAAAATAATGATTTTTTTTTTGGATAACATTTCATTATATATTATTTGAAAATAATTAATTTTGTAATTTATCACCAATTTCGATTAAATAATTCTTTTTTTTTTTTGTTGCATAAATTTATAATTGGCTAGCAATGAAAAAAATAAATAATTTGCTACAATTTTAAATAAATCCAAAAATATTCAATTTTTTTTTATCAATCGGAAATTATAAAAAATAACACGCGAATTATAAATTTAAAAAAAAAAGAAAAAAAACATTCAATTAATTTGCAAATAGAATGAAATGGAAAATAACATTTTCATAAATAAAACAGTTTGGTTGTTTAAATTGTGAGATCAAAATAAATTATCTACCTAAAAATGGTCAACGAATTTAATTTTTAAATTTTAAACTTTCTATTTAAAATTTGGTACAGTTTTATTTTCAATATTTTTTATTGGTTTTCCCTCAAAAATATTTTTTCTAAAAAAAAAAATTTCTCGTTATTTTATAGTTTCAACATATGTTCCAACATAAAGTCTTTTTCTTTCTTTCTTTTATTGTTTATAAATATACACCCATAAAACACGATAAAAAATCGTAACACACGTACGTCATGAACATTTGAGACTACGAAGAAGACTGCAGAACACTGGGAAAATGGAAAATTTCTGGCAATTCTTGGTATGATTTTTTTTTTCGCATAACGCAGCAGCAGTAGCTACAAAAGAGACAACAAGTACAACAATCTAAACTCTATATAAAAACCCATCCAATATTCATTTTCATTTTACATACAAAATAGCATTAAAGAGAGAATTAGCAAAAATTGTTCATTTTCAAAGAGAGAAGAAAGCCGAACCACTTTAACAATTCACGCCACCACCCTTATTATTATTATTATTATTATTATTATTATTATAATGTTGCTCAAAATTTATTTCGAATCGAATGAAAAGCGTATAGAAAAACCATACGAAAAAGAAAAAAATGTTTTGCCTCCTCTGTGGAATAATATTTTCTTTACACGTCATTATAAAATTGTACATATTCTCGAATTTGGTATATACAAATCCACAAAGTACATTTGGTATACTGGCTAAATACACCACCCGCCGAACGATGATAAAAACAATAAATTTCTTTGAAAAAGAAAAAAAAAAAGAAGAAAAAAAGCAGAAAAAATCAGGGTGTAATAAAGAAAAAGAAATGAAAATGTAAACCAAACATTGGAATTGTGCAAATGATGGGATATAGCAAAATATTTTTGTGTGCGTATTTTCATTTTCATCATTTTTGCTTCCTTGAATAGAACGAAAAATGTTTTATACCAAGAGCGCGAAATTTATTTTAAAATTTCAATTTCTATCACGTAATAAGTAAAATTGGGATTAAGTAAAATGTTCTGAAGCAGTATTTTCAAAATGATCGCGGTTTTAGGCTTACTTTAGTTGTTTTATCGGATACTTTTAAAATTAAGTGACACTGACGAAAAAACCAAAATGTTAATTTTATGGAAAAGTCATTAAATTCAGTTGTTGACTATAATGTAATCGATGCGCATTGATAATGGTATAATCAAGTTCCTATAGAATTAATTCACTGAATCATTTAGCACAAATAAAAACCAAGCACAGTTACTCAATTTTGGTTTGTCTACAATTTTAAACAACATTATTATATAACAGCTGATATTCATACTTACTTTGAGTAATCTACATTAAAGCTCTC
Source organism: Catotricha subobsoleta (assembly GCA_011634745.2). Taxonomy (NCBI): domain Eukaryota; kingdom Metazoa; phylum Arthropoda; class Insecta; order Diptera; family Cecidomyiidae; genus Catotricha; species Catotricha subobsoleta. The sequence continues at coordinate 7,365 of JAABKK020020180.1, read as the reverse complement.
GCGTTCAAGTCTATTATTTATATTCTGTCTTTTTCTTGATATTTTGAAAAATGTTTTACCAATTTTATTTAAATAATAGAAATATATGTCCAACATATTGCGTTATCGATGCTGATGTTCATGTTTCTCGTTTGAAATAAAAAACCTGCCTAACATTTTAATTTCAAGTGAATTTTTGCTGATGTACTCATTCATCCGTTTTATAATACTGACGTAAATGAACATGATTTTATATGAAAATAGATACCTTTGTTTTAATGTAAAATATTTGTTGACACACATATTCAACAGAATATAATCTAACAAGCAAAATACAATTGTGAAAATGTCGTTAGTGAATATCATTTACTCGGGATTAAGTTTAAATAATACATTAAATGTGAATGCAACAGGTTTTCTAACTGCCAGAATTTTAGGTACTTGTTGGTGATTAATTTACCGTCTTTTGTATTGCCAAAACTAAAGTTTGTTGTATTGTATCGCAGTAGAATTTTCGCAGTATCTTTTTAAACAGTTTGTGGCAAAACTAATTTAAATCGTTAATATTATGTATTATTTATGTTAAACAATAAATAATATTTGATAATTTGGTATATTATAATTAATTTCAATATTATAAGTACAGGATTATTTATAAATCCAATTTCTATATATGTTTGTAATGGTGCGATATATTTATCTAATTTAAATATTCTCTATGATTGAGTATTTATGATTATTAAAGTATTTATTGAATAGGTATTTAGTTCTGTTATTGGTGAAAAATTAATAGACGCATATTTTATAAATCATTTTAATTATAAATCATAAATAACACAATTATTATTCATTTACTATAAGCTATGGGGTTGCGTGAGGTAAATAAAATACAATTTATGTACCTCAAATGAAAATCGGGTAAATATATATGTATTGACTAGCAGCAGCACACTTGAAATATACATAAAAGATAATAAATAGAGAAATACTGAAGTGGAATGGGCTGTTCAGTCAGTTTATTTATATTGTACTTCATCTACCCTTATTTAAAATTATTTATATATGAAATTTCCAGATTTAAAATGACGAATAGATCAACCATATTTTGAAGTTATGGAAACTGGTTTTCATATATATTTATATATATATATTACAAGAAGAGAAATCAGGTGGTACAACACAATAAATATATTACTCTAGTTCTTTGTATACGACTCGACTACATAGTTGGAATTACATAACATTGTTGTTGTGTCCATTTAATGAAAATTAATTAATAATTAATATATACCGCTCTTTTAAAGGTTCTGCTAAAATCTCATTCATTTTAAATTTTATAGATAAGTTTTAGAGCAAAACTGTATAAATAATTAAATGACATTTCATTATAATTTGTGTATACCAGATCAATCTACAAATATAAGAGAACATCTCAAACTAAAAATGAAATCGAAAAAATGTAATGAAGCATTCGGAAAAACTATAAAATTGGAAATAAATTAAAAAACAACCAGAAGACAAATTGAATTTGAACATTTATACTTGGTGAAATAAGTATATAATAAATATAAAAGTAGCTATACAATATACAAATTATAATCAGATTCAACTCAACTGTAACCAGACTCACTTTACATTTATAACAATTTATTGAAAATAAAAAAAAGAAATCTATTAAACAAATGCGCCATAAAAATAACCATTCGAATTTTTAAAAATATATATATATATATATATATATATTATTATATATATTCCAGACATTTTCCAATAAATCAATAATAACCTCTGTAGGTATTTATAACATAATGCCCACAATGAAAAAATTGTATTGTAATATGTAATAGAAACCGACGAAGTTGTTTCGAGTGTCGTTGCTTTAGTATCGTAGTATAGTAGCCGGTACAATAACATATTCGGCTGTATACAATATGAAAATATATATTTTATAATAAATATATATTTTCTCAAATCAAGTATTTAACTCCATTCCATCAAACCTTTTTCCATTTCATATATTGAAAATTGGTACACGAATGTGTTTGCTTTTGTTCTGAATATTTATTTCAAAGAAAGAACAAAATTACTTTGAAAAAAGTTTTTTTTTTCTTGAATCTAGATTTGATTGAAAATTCCGGAGGCTGTGTGTCTTACGAGTAATTTTAACTTCTTTATGCGATTGAATTTCATTTACCATTTCAGTTGTATCTATATTTATATGTATAGCGAAACTCTCTCATAATATTAGAGGCACACACGTGCCCAAAATCAACGTTACATATCCAATATTTTCTATACTAATATGTATATAGATAATAAATATATATATACACACACACACACCAGTTTCCAGTTTATTTATCAGAACAGAAGTTTTTAATAAGTTTTTATTTGTTTTGTTGTCGACGTAAATCAATTTATTTATTTATTTTTCTTTAGATATTTTTCGGCTGAATGGTATGACATACCTTTACCATTTTGTAGCGCAAGTATATAATTATTTAAAAGAATCATAAAACTTTTATATAGAGTACTTACATTCATAGTATTTATATTTGTCGTCATCATCTTCAGTAATATCATCACCGCCACCTCCACTCATTTTAAATTTTTTTTTTTTTTTATTTTTTTTTTTTCAACTTGACTAAGCAAAAAATTCTAATTATGTTTATGATATTGAATGTTTCAAACGTAATAGTTATAGTTATTCACAATTTCATAAATTTCATTAACTTTATTAATAATTTCATTTATTACCAGCTGTGTTCTCTTTTAATAAAAACACAATACACATTTTTCTATAACTAAGTATTTTATTTAGTATTTTTTTTTTGTTTGTCTTGTCTACGCCGTTTGACTGAACGCTTTCACCCGGCATGAAAAATCACAAGATTGAATTTGAAAAACTTCCGAATACTCTTTAAATCCTAATATATTTATAAATTGTGTAAAAATTAATACGAGATGAAAAAAAATAAAAAAAAAACAAAAAACAAAAAAAAAAGAATAGAAGAATAAAATCATTTAATGCGATGAATATTGTGTGTATAATATTTTCAAATACAAAACAACAAAATTTTAAAAAATCATGTTTTCGAAATTGTTAAAAATAGTATGACAACAAGAATCACATCTTATATCTATAGAAGATTTTCTTCTGTTTCTTTTATATATAATATAATTCTTTTTTGTGTTTAAAAAAAAGAAAAAACGCCACAGCAGCATATTTGCTATAGCAATACATACACAACTACAACACATAGTTAGAAATGGTTGAATACTATAATAATTATTTTATAATGGAATAAGATGGGCATCGTGCCAATGTTTTGAAAATACTTTGCTTATAGATGAGTGAAAATAGCATCATTTAAACAGAAATATTGCAATATTAATAGTTTAATTATGTAAATTGCTTAGTATGTATTACAACCGGAGAATCAAATAAAAAAAAATTAAAAAGATAACAAAAAGAAAAAAAGAAAAAACGTATATGTCGACACTCATTGAAATTAGTCGTTTTGAAAATGTAATTATTGCATATTATTGAATCACGTTTAAATGAATGGTTCATTTTATTCGCATTTATTTACGGAGTCAACAGAAAAATACTAAAAGGAATAACATTTCTATTGCATTGATTTGATAAAATATATATTGAAAATGACAGTGTTTTTTTGTATTAATTGCAAAATTTTATGGCTATTGTGTAATTAAGATGTTTCTCAGTATTGATTATTTATATTTTGAAAGAATTGTTTATTTTTTTTTTATTTCGATGTGTGTTTTTAACAATCATGTTGTAATTTATGTTATTACAAGTTATGCAAAGCGTTTACTGTTAAATTTAATTTAAACGTTAAGGTTACAGAACCGTTAAAATGTATTTTGGTTTTTTTTTTTATTATTATGTATTAATTTGAATAGTTTATGATTTTATTGTTTATCAGAATAAATAAATTACGTACAAATTTTCCATTTTCATATATTTAATTTTCTTCTCTTTTTTTTTTAAAAATATTTTTCAGATTCACTGAATTAGTAAATTTTAAGATTATTCTTTTTATTAAATTATAATGTTTGAGCAAAAAAAAAAACAAATTGAATCAATTAAATTTATAAAAATTAAAAAGAAAAACAGAAACAAACTTTTAATTTATGTAAATAACGATTTTACATTAAATTTCCAATTGGAATTAATGTGTAAAAAACACTATGAACAAAACGTACGTATTAAAACATTATTAAACTGTAAAACAAACTCAGCACCATTTCATTGACACAATTATATTATCACAAATAAAGCAAAATAAATAAATGAAATAAGATGAAAAATCGTTCAGTCTTCAAACCGTAAACAAAAAAACAAAAATTCAACTGAATGATCCGTAGAACGGAAATACCTCGTGTTGAGTGAATAATTTCATTGTTATTCCACAAGTGATATTATTTTTCTTCAAAAAAAAAAAAAAAGAATAAATGTAAAAAGAAAAAAAGAAAATATAACAAACAAATACACCTACACCTTTACTCGTATACTAATTTAACCGCTTTGCTAATACTATCGTGACATTTATTAGCTAAAAAAAATAATAATATAGATATAGAATAGAATCCAAATCATATCATGATAGTTTACTCTAGTTGTAGTGGATATATAATGACTGCGTTTCATTTATATAAAAGGTAAAATAAATTATTTTTAGCTAAAACCACTCATAACTATATTTTATAAAATAACTATATGCACACGAAATGGCACAAAACTTCTCTCACTTCAATTTTAATAGAATTATATTGAACACATCAAATAAATTTTATATTCATGGAAATACACATTTTTCATTGATGTGGTTGCCGCCGTAAAATTTTAATGTATTTTAACAATTTCTAATACAGAATCGAAGTAATTATTACAATGCTTTTGTATATTTACAATATTTACAAGGTGGTACCAATTAAATCTTTCCAGACATCTCTTTTCATTAAATAATAAATATGTATAATATATTCTAGATAACGTCAAAAATGTTTTTGTGTAAGTTGTAAAATGATAAAATGATATTTTAGAAATTGTCTAGAAGATCGCATCAAAAATGCTTATGGTATTTAATATATGGAGACTAGGCATTTTGGGCAAATGGCGTGAACGTAAGCGTAGACGTTATTTTGTACGTAGAGATGTCAAATTTCATAGAAAAAAAAAATTCGAGGATAAATAAGCGAAATTTGACTATAACATTTTTGTAAATTACGTGAGATATATTTAACGTATTCCTAAGGTTAAATTCCGCTATTTTGCGTCGAATTTTATTTCATTTTTTAAACTTCTTCGTTCACGCCAACGTCTACGTTTATTCCATTTGCGTTGGGAGGCGATTTAGATCCTAATTGTATAGAGCGATATGGTACAAAATCGCTTGTCAGTGCAAATGGAATAAACGTCTTTTGATTCTAATAGTCTCATATTATTATATATACAGGGTGTTTCTGATATTATGCGACGCTATTTTTTCTTTTTAGACGACCTTTAAACTTTGAATTTAAATTATTCAGCATATAACGAAACGTTATTACACACAACATGTTTCACTAAAATGGTATCTTGACCGTTTTATTTTTATAAATTAAGTATCGAATATTATTAAAACCACCCTATATATATAAAAATATTTTTAATTTCCATATTTGAGTACAGAAGCACTTCTATATGATTTAAAAGTATGTGAAAATATTTTACTAATTAACAATGATTTTGTCCTAAAGTTGGATTTAAAAAATGAAATAATAACGAATTTCAATACGATAAATTTTCTTTTTCTTTTCCCATTTGTGACTAAAATAAAAAAAAAAAAAATGTTCGATGTTGCTTGAGATTCTTAAAGCCTATGAATTATTGCAATCAAATGTCATCAAAATTAAATGATATAATTTAATAAAGGATAAACCATTTTCATTTAAATTTCTACACGAATTTTCGACCATTTCATCATCGTTTTATATGTTATGTTAACTGAAACACCCTATTTAATAGACTGATGAGGCTTTAGAAATATAATTTGATACACTTTAATGTTATTATCGAAAAATCAATTTGTTATTATTTTGTTTTTTTTTGTTTTTATCGTATTTTCAATTCGTCTATATGTAACTGGAATCTGAATGTATGTGGAAATTTGTGAATAGTAAATGCGTGGATTTTTCATGTTATTTAAATGCGATTAAATTGAAATAAAGATATAGTGAACGATTATAGATAATTTTATTATTTTTTTTATTGCATACAATTTCTGATAAGATATAAAACAAATATTTATTATAGACTAATTAGAATAGTAATTAATTCTCAATATTAAACTAAATATTACGTCGCGTATTCAGCGAAATGTAGGAAAAATTTATTGCATATGACGAAATCTTTTTTCACCTGCTGGTTCACTGATTTCTTACTTGAAACATTTATGAACACAACACAATAGACAAATGTAAATATAATGAATAGAAAAACAACAAGTGAATAAAACACAATTCAATATTTAGTATTTTGTACCCTAGTGGTAAAGTATAACAGATATGCTGCCGCTATAAATTAAAAAGGCGTATAGGACAATACCATTGCGAAGTTAAAAACCGTATCTCTCCTAAAAAAATATTTCCATTTTTTGATTTTATAGTTATTTTGCAATGTTATAGATGTTAAAAATATTAAATTATGAAAATATTTTCTTTCAGGAGATACGGTTTTTAACTTCGCAATGGCATTGTCTCCAACGCCTTTTTTAACTTATAGCCGCAGTATACTTCATAAGGTATACTTTGATGAAATATTCTTTGTGTGATATACTTTGTAAGGTATATACATACACTACAGCTGAAAACTCTGAATACACCCACAATTGATGTATAATTTCTTGAATATATATTAAGAACTAGTGAATTAAAAGAGTTGATGTTATACTCGTTTTAAATCTTGGTGAAGTATCTTTTAAACATATATTGACCTGGTGGTTTGACCTTCTGCAAGGTGGTTTTCCCAATTACTGAAAATTGCTTAATCCTTGAGGTTCAAAAACTAACTCTCAATTTTTATAAATTTTGAGCGAATACAACCAATCTTTCTCTAAAATGTATATAAAACCAGATATATTTGCAAAGTAGAGTCTGCAATGTATATAAAGTATAAATTGAACTATGTTGGATATATAATAATTTAATATGTAATAATTAAGTAAACCAGAATTTTTATTAGGTATATACATTGTAGAGTGTACACTCTTTCGAGTATACATTAGTATACTTTATAGGGTATATGCAAGGCTGCGACAGTTACTTTTCAAAAGTAACGCGTTAGAGTTAGTCGTTAGTAAGCATAAAAGTAATTTCGTT
>JAABKK020020147.1:0-18864 GCA_011634745.2 Catotricha subobsoleta | reverse complement strand
AGTTACATATTTATTTGAGCGGGCCTTTTTTTGTAAAATCGCACCCCGGTTTTTTTATAGCCAGTCCGCCACTGCATGTATTCATCTCTGTTATTGTGTTACATTAAATTATAATCACGTTCTTTTTTCTAATGGTTTTAATTAAATTAAAAATAAAATACGTTTGATTATTATAGTTATTTACATTAAATTCAGGGCTGAATTAAAAAGAATAAACAATTTGTTTAATATTATTGTTAAAAATATTTTTTTTGACATGGAATCTACTCGTAATTTAAAAAATACTATTAAGATTTTTCATAATTAATAAATGTTTCCAAAACACCGTATCTGAGTTAGACAATTTGAAGATATTTTGCTATAAAACGCACTTCCTGCAAAAGTTGTCTCTATATATTTATCTATATATTGAAATGGACGTAATTTCGGAATATTATCGCTAAATCATATTAATTATTTAAGAGAAAATATCATACCTATATACACAATTTAGTACACTTACGATATTTTGTACCAAAAGTTAAAGTGACTTACACCACTATATCATTCTCACCGTTTCAAATATTATTTTATTCTAATTAAACGTTTAAATTAACGGTTTAATAAAACCATTAGGGTTACCGGGTTTTCCGCTTCTCCGAATTATGAAGAGAAAAAGAATCTGTCGATGCAGAATTGCTTAAAAAGTTATGAGAAAATAAAAATATTTGAAAAATTCGGAAAATTTGGAAAATCATGAAATTTCTTTTTCTTTGTTTCTTTGGGCCTTTGCTTATATTACTGTCAATTCAATTTTATCCATCAATTTTTCGTACACATATTATTTTTAATTATTAAAATTTTACGGCAACTGACATTTTTATTTTAGAAATATATTTTAATTATAGTGAAATTTTTAAAGAAAAAAGAATGATTAAAAACCTTTATATTAAGCAATTTTACTGTCAAACAAAAAAATGCTTTTTTTTATTTCTCCACGAATCATAACGTTTTAAGATATTCTGCATCGACAGTTTTTTTTCTTCAAATTTCAAACTTCAATTCTCTTAACTTATCGCCACCAAATTTTTGGTACCTTTATTATTCACCAAAAACAACATTTTGAGCTTCTGTCGGATCCAAAATTATAATAAAAAAAATCTCCATACAAAACCCGGTCACCTTAATAATCATAATTAAATATAAAATCATCATAATTAAGAATGATCAGACTGAAATTAATTAGACGTATTTTGGCAAAAACGAACAATGCTACACAATATTTATTTATTTATTTAAAGTTTTACAAACTAAATGTAGATATAAAATCTATGCTCGCCTATAAGGCTCAATTTAATTATAAAACATGTGATTATTGAATGCTATTGTGATAATCTTCCTATTATGTAGATAACCGACACTATTTGAAAATTTGAAAATATTTATATTTTTTTTTATGTTTTTTCTTCATCAATTAAATAAATAATAAATAATAATCACCCACTGTCTAGAAAATTTAATATTCCTAGTTTATAAATATGTTTTTAATAAACTGGTTTTTTAGCAATTATTACTGCACTTGTAATCTGGGGAAATTTATTTGTGATTTCTTTGTTTATTATACAAAATAAACTATGATTTTCAGATTATACATAAGTAAAATGATAAAAATGTAAATATGTGTGTCGAATTTCAAATCAATAAATTGGAATATATAGTATATATAATTTACTAGTATAAGTCCTACGGAGAGCAATATGTAATAATATGTATTTTACGTACATGCATAATATTTCTTTTTTATTTTATGTATAATTTTGCAATTTAGAAAATTTTAGTAGATTAAGCACCTAGTATAAAAGGAGAATCATAGTTTGAAACAAGATTAGTTTCTTTTATAGAATCAAAGCATCAAATCATATAAATACTATATAATGGCGAAAATTTGCATAGTAAGTGAAATTATTATATTATTATTTTTAATGCTGTTTGAAAATGTGATAATAATTATTTAAAAAAAAACAATAAACAATGTTTTCTTTATTTATAGATCTTTTTTGCCGTAGCAGCATTAGCAGTCTGCGCTATGGCACAAACATTAAAAGAACCAAGAGGAAAACCAATAGATCGCGGAAGCTCTCATAATAGAGGAGGTCATAGTGGAGGTGGCGGAGGTCATGGTGGAGGCCATGGTGGAGGTCATGGTGGAGGTCATGGTAGTGGTCACGGTGGAGGTCATAATAGTGGTCATAATAGTGGTCATGGTGGAGGTCATGGCGGAGGTCATGGCGGAGGTCATGGTGGAGGCCATGGTGGAGGCCATGGTGGAGGTCATAATAGTGGTCATGGTGGATATTATGGCGGTCATGGAAGCAGCTCTCATAATGGTGGTGGTCATGGTGGAGATTATGGCGGTCATGGTAGCAGCTCCCATCATGGTGGAGGGGGTGGTGGTCATAACTATGGTGGTTGGCATGGTCATCAGGTAAGCGTAAAATGAAATTCTTATAATACTATTCCCTTATTTCAATTAATTCATTTTTTTTTGTTAGTCTGGTCATGGATCTAGTCACTATTAAAATGATATATAATACATTTCCATAATTACTATAAGTTCGTTGTGTTAATTTAATGAAATAAAACAATAAAATTGAAATATTATTTTTTATCTGAGAAATTTTCTCTACAATAAATATTGTGTTTAATTTAAATTCTAATATTACCTAATATATTATATTCATTTAAGACATTTTTTCTTTATGATCCTTAATTAGCGCTTATAGCTTCCTGTTAGTGTGTAGAGAACTACAAATTAGAATGACTCTGTTGTTAATTAAACTAAATAGTTACAGTAAACGAATCTATTTTTATCAATTTACCTACATTATATTAACATTCTGATAATATCATAATATTAGAAACCATCTTACGTTATATATATTTTTAATAATCCTTGTACTACAAGGCTTGTAGAAAGGTATATTGAGTTTTTTTTCTCTTCAAAATTTTTTATCATGGGTTTGACCTTTGCACCTTCTTTCAAGGTCATTTCATAAAAATAAGTATATTTTTCAATACTTTGGTGCCAAGGTCAAACCTGTAATAAATCTTCATGAAGAGAAAAAAAATCTAATAATCCTGTCAGCGGTAGGGTACGCGGACCATTTTTTTCTGAAATATAGGCATGAAAGGTTATTGATACACAACACTAAATATCATATTTTTTTTAAATTCAGGCTTCACAATTTCAAATAAATGCATTTCCGCCAGAATGATTTTTTTTAAAATACCGCCGTTATAAAGAGGAAAATATAAGCATGAACACAAAAACAAAAATGTTGTTGACTTCTAAATGTCAAAATATTTATTTCCATTTCTGAATAAATTGCCATATTTAAACATAACATTTTTTAGAATGCAGCCAACTTTGGTTGCACGAAAAATAGTGCAGAATTAAAGTTTTGAATCTATGTAGCTTCAAAACTAACACTTAATTTAAAATTTTATGATTATTTTGTATACATAACTTTTAATTATTTATCAGAAAATAATATAAAAAACCACTTTTTTTTTCTCTCGGCGTACCCTCACATATTAAACAAGAATTTAGTCTCATAAAAGTTTTTTTTTATTTAACCCATCGAGTTCGACCAATTAATATCACTATATGAATGATAAGATATAAACATTTATGTAATTACTTTCTTTTTTTTTAATTCATAAAATTACTGGCACATTGGTGTATTTGAAAAGCGAAATTTCTTATGAAATCTCTCGATATATTTTAACATAAATATTATACGAAAATATAAAAGCGCATCATTGCTATTATATATTAATCAAAACTTAATTTAATTTAATTTTGTACACAAATCTGATAAGACTGGAAGTAATTGTGATGTTATAATTTTTTTTAAAAGAAATGTTAATTAAAATTATGTATAAAAGAAATATTGAAGGGAATTATTAAAAATATTTTTTTCTATATCTTTTCTTTATCTACATTATTACATATATTTTTCAATTTTATAGTAACGACATAAAAGCTATTACACAGATGCTTAATTAACCGGAAGTTGCTTATGAATTGAAACTCTTTAAAGCTAATACAATCAATTTTTCTTCATATTCTTTTTACTGATAAGCTTTAAGCATGCACAATATGGTGGATCGATTTTACTAGGTCATAAAACTCTAATTAAAAAAAAAAAACTGTCATAAACAAAATTATTATCTCTTTCAATCCATTACATACCTAGTCTTGCATTAAATTGAATATTAAATTCTGTTTATAATAAATTCATATTTTCTTAAACTATAACTAACAAGATTTATTATTATTCTTATTTATATAATGCATTATACACGACTAGATTTAATATGTGAACATCATTATTAATTAATTCTACACAATATATAATAAAATAAAATAAATAAAGTGATAATAAAATATATTAAAATGATAATATTATTGATAGTATAATAATAATTAAGCAAAGTAAGGAATATATTGCTGCATCTTCTAGTAGTATTCTGACACTATAAGTTAAAAAGTCGTATGGGACAATGCCATTGCGAAGTTAAAACCCGTATCTCTTCAAAGAAAATATTTTCATGTATTAATGTTTTTAACATCTATAACATTACAAAACATCTATAAAATCAAAAAATTAAAATATTTTTTTTAGTGGAGATACGGTTTTTAACTTTGCTGTGACATTGTCCCATACGCCTTTTTAACTTATAGCGGCAGTATTGTGAAATGAAAGTGATGCTACGATGCTATATCTAAAATTGATTATAGTTATAGTTGTCACTTTTATAAAATTTGAAAGAGACTACATATTTCTAATATATGACGGAACGAGGAAAGTGCTAATACATTCTTCCTTAAATTAATATTATATATATCCAAATTATGTATCCTTCATCATTTGTATCAATTTAGTTGAATTCTACTTCCTATTTAAAGCATTTTAAATTTAAAAAAATTACACCTACATATAGTTTTGAGAGCAATTTTTTTACTTGAAAAAAAAAACCTGATAGATAACATTATTACGAAGAATGTTCTAAATACAAATAAATATCAACATTGAAAAATATTGGCTGATTACAGTACATTTATTAATGTTTTTTGCATGTGCTATTTTTATTTACAATTACCTACTTTTTTTAAAAAGTAATTTAATATAAAACTATAAAAGCGTCTGATTTACCAAAAATAATGTTCATATATATTTGGCTGAAGTGAAATATTGAAATTAAAATTAATCACATTACAATATGGCTTCATTTTATACGGTTGGTTTTAGTAATAGCTACATGTAATTGTAAAATTTTAAATTATTAATGTAATAACAGTTTGAAATATTTTTAAGTTGGTATGTTGGTTTTATTGGTATGTATTTCAGTAGTAAATTCTTATGGTCCGCGTGATCATGATGGACATGGATCATATGGAAGAAATCATCAAACGCATAGTTCATCGTCTAATAAAGAAAACAACAGTAGACATGGCAGTGGTGTTGGAATTATTAATAATAATGGTGGTCATTCTTTAGATATTCACGGTCATCACAACAGTCATAGTAATAACGACAGACATTGTACGCATTGCGCTCACGACAATCACGGAAACACTAATAACAATCGTCATGACGATGGCCATGGTAAAATTATAATCATGTTTTCCTAGTTAGAAATTACCTCTAAGGTAAATGTATTTGAAATACATTTAAAATAATTAAGTTAAAATTTCGTTTTCTAAACTATATTCAAAGAAAAAAAAAACAAAATCTAGATGTATGAAAAAAAAAATATGTATATATTTTATTATTTTAATTTTAGGAAGACGATATTAATAACCTGAAATAACTTAAATAATAATTATTATTAGTATGTATTCCAATTTTATGTCTTTTATAAGAAAGAATTATCTATTTTTAAGAAAAATTTACAAAAGATGATTACCACATCAATTGAATTTAAAGAAACGAAAATATTCCGAAGTAATGAAATGATTGTTCGAGAATGAAATATTTATGATACCTACGTTCATTCTTTTACAAAAAAATAGTTTTTGAACAATATTCGTAGTTATGTGACATAAAATTATCAAATAAAAATAAAAACTTACTGACATAAATAAATAAATGAATAAAAAAAAATAATAAACATAATTTTTAATAAAACTATTAAGGGTAGTAGGCGGATCACAGATCCAATATATCGCCGTTATCAAAATGATTTAAGGTAAACAATTGTTGCAAATGTTCCACTGTACATTCTTTTGATTTCCATTTACCGGTTTTATCATTTGAAATTGTGTTAAATATATTTTCTTCGATTGTATTTTTGACAATAAAACGATGTACAAATGTTGGCCTAATTTATTTAGAATAAATTTTTAATAATAGTAAATCATGAATTTTGTTTAAAAGTGAAAAAATAAATAAAATAATAATGATAATTACTTAGTTTGGCCGATCCGATGAACACGTCCTACAGCTTGTAATTCTTCACCAGGATTTAAAATCGGTTCCACCAAAAAAACATGAGTTGCTTCAATGAGATTAAGTCCCTTCGATCCATAAGTTAAAGGTAGAATTAGACAAGTTATATCTAAAGATGGATCCTATTGGTAATTTGATGAGAATTGTGAATAATTTCGAAGAAATAATTTAATGTGAACATTGTTTTACCTTGAAATCATTAATAGTTAAATGAAAATTAGTCAATTTGCTGCGATACAAAATATTATTTTGTTTGAGGGCAATTTCAATTGTTTTCAAAATTGTTTGCCAATGTGAAAATATGATAATCTTAACAGATGAATCTTTTTCCCGTAATGAAATTATCGATTGAACGATTTCTTCGATTTTTGTTGATGAGTCGGTTAAATTTTTGCCAGTTATTAGAGTCACATAGTACAAACTAATATTGGAAAAATATATTAATATTACCGAAATGGCAATAATTCTTTTGTTATAACAAAAAATCTTACTTTTTTACGAATTGTTGATGACGACAAATAAAGCATTTCAAATGTATTGGCTGAATTTTAATCATCCTTAAGCAACATATCATACACATGTGATGGCCACATTCCAGAACAGCATACTAAAATTTTAGAAATATGTTATTAAAGCTCTATACCCAAAAATAACAATTAAACAAACTTTATTTTGTGGTTTTTGACAACAAATCGGACAATTTTCCACTTCTTTATTCTTTTCTAAATGATTCAAATATTTAAGTCGGCCTTGCTTTCGAACAAATTTTAACTCAGATTCTTTGAGTTGATATAATAGATCTTCTATTGTATCGTCGACCTGAAAGTCATAGGGCATATTAAAAGAAATGAAAATATTTAAAAAATCTTATACGAAAAGTTTTCTTTTTCATCTTACCTCATATTTGGAAATATTAAGTTTAGACTTGTTATCATAATCGTCTGTCAATTCTTCTGGATCGACAGCACATAAACGAGATTTACACATATTTATTTCATCATATGCTGATGCCGTATAATTAATCTCTACCCATAGCTGACTATATTCCTGTTAACATGAATAAAAAATATTGTTTAGTTGTAAATCAATGAATTATTAAAAAAAATATTAAAGTTATATACTTAATTATAATACTTGCTGTACCTTAAATTCGTTTTTCAAGACATCTAAAAGTTGTAGATGATTTTTACCATCTTTTCTAATACTGTCATCGATATGATTATTTTTTGAATGAGAATATAAATCTGCAATAAAGATTTTATAGTTAATTGAAAATATTGAGAAAAATATAATAATAATAATAATAATTAAATATTCACATTTCAATATCATTTCCTGATAAGCAGGTTTCCAGGTTCCCTGGACCACATTGGTGTTTTTTTGATTTTTGTCAAATATAACACATTCGTAAATTTCTAATATAACTTTAGCCTTGCACAATAAACATTTTTTTGTTTTCTTAACTTCAATATTTCTTCTCATTTTCTGGATAGATGGATTAATTTCAATTAAACTTAACAATAATATAGATAATCCTGAGTGTTGTATTTTTGTTTTCGTAAGTTTGTAAATTTCGAAAACTTCAAATAAAATAAATACAAACTTACGTACTTTTGTAAAATTACGACATTCGGGCTTACCCCTAATTTTTTAAGTATGAAAACAAAAAAATTAAACATATTTCACATACCAGAACAATGGAAGGATCCAAATGGCACTGAAATGCGGTATGAATGAATTGTTCAACATTAGCATTGATTTCCTCAGATAGTTGAGACTTTGGTTTTAAATTGTTGGCAAAGAATTCGATTTTTCTAAATGAATTTTGAACATTTTTTCGTGTTTCTTTTATTTTGTCCAACCATACGGTCAATAACATTGACAATCCGTGCACTGTACTAAAGCTACAAATTCTTGAGATAGAAAAAAAAAACATATTAGTTAATGTAAATTAACGAACATTTTCTGTTTTATCGCAAATACTTACTCAATATCCACATAATAATATTGCCCTCGAATATCATAGACAATTTTTTTTAATAGTTGATCGATCTTTTGTTCTTTTTGTTCTGAATGTAATACATTACACCACCAATTATATTCGGTTGATATAAATTTGCTTTCCAGTTCTTCGATATTGTTTTCGTATTTCTGTTGTTCAAACTTTACACTTAAAACTAAATTTGCATATGTTTGGATGTATTTCCATTCTAATCTATCTAATTCAATTTCATATTGTGATTTCTCATCGCTATTTAATGTTTTGTCAATTAACAGTAGATTATGCAAGGCGTGCACCTTAAGTAATGAGTCGACACTGCAATAATTCATTAATTAAAAAAAAAAAATGGTATATTGATATATTTATTGTAAATAAATGCAAAGCAAAAGTGAAAATTGTATTACCATATATTGCCAGTATAATCTTTAGCCCATCTCAATACACTTTTGTACATTTTGGTAGCAGTATCAACATTTTCTTTGATAATATAGAGAGCGGCTAATCCTATTGATAATGTGAAATTAGCAATTAAACAACTTTCTTTGTATAAAATTAAATAAATAAAAACAAACCATTTAAACTTGATCCAATCGTTCTTAGCTCTGATTTACATTCAATTTCATTATTATTGACTAAATGGCGCAATAGCTCATCAGGTTTCAAACTTTTTTTAATTGTCGATTGATCGTTACGTTGAAATATACTTGGTACTGTACAATCTTGTCGTAATTTTCTTAGTGGCTCCATAATCTAAAATTTTGTTTTAGTAATAATATTAACAAAACCAATATTTATTTAAAATAAAAAAACAAAAATTATTTAAGCTAATAATATTCACTAAAGCAAATATGTTAGGATAGTTTTCGTAGGTGCTCTTCGTAAATATGTTACCACTAACCTGTTTTAAAATTTGCGGATTCATTGTAGACATTTTCAATGATTTTTCTACGCGTCTTGCATTTTCCTGAAAGTCTAATAAACACGCAGAATGTTGGCTGCCATAAAAAAATGCTTCCAAATCGGACATGGAAACATAATGAACAATTTCAGTTTGTGATGGTATTTGAATTTGATCAAGTATTTCTTGTGACTTACAAGTTCGCCACATTACTTTCCGCAAAACCGAAATGAATGGTTTGGTATTACCTTTTAAAGCGAAATAATAGAATGAATGTAATGTAGAATTGTTAAATTTAAAAGAATTTTGAAAGTACCTATAATAAAATCATTCGTCAGATGTGACCATGACCCGTAATCATCGTACGGCGAACATTCCAAGAAATATAAAAGTCCATATAAATCATTTATGGTCTTTTCAACGGGTGTTCCTGTTACAGCCCAACGATGAACGGAGGACAACAATTTAACCATTTTTGCTCCCATAGAATTAGTTGATTCGACCATTTGTGCTTCATCCAAGCAAACTCGCCACCAATGAATCAACATCAATGGTGATTTAGGACTAATATAACGAGCTGGATTCCGAAGATTTCTTTCCACTTTCTCTTTTGAAAAATTAATTTCAGACTTCATAACGTTGTAGTCGGTTAAAACGATATCATATGTAGCCAAATCAACTGGACTAATCCAACCAGACTTGGTTATGCCATCGTAAATGAGTACCTGTTAATTTTAATTATACCTACAAATTATTTTGTTTGTTTTTTTTTTTTTTTAATAACAAACCTTAAAATTTTCGTTTGCAATATGCGTTTGGACCTCAAAAAACCATTGCATCTTAATTGATGCTGGTGAGACAATAAATGTTGCTGATGATGTAATTGGTTTTTCATATTGCCAACATTCGGGACAAATATAATTAACGTCTGTTGTTGAATTACTGGCATATTTTAAAACACATTTGCGGTGTTGTGAATTAAAACATTTTGTACAACGAATTATCTCTATATTTGATGTGCTAATGCAAACACATTTTATTTGAATGCACTTTAATTTTGAATATTTCATATTTTTCGCATGTGGCTCTCCTTCTTCAAGCTCTTCTCTAATACTAATTTCAGATTTTCGCCACTGATTTTCTCGACGATTCAAAAGAATTAAAGCTAACGTTTCAACTGTTTTTCCTAATCCCATTTCCTCTGCCAAAATGCCACCTGTGGGTAGTTTAATATTACCCGGTTCAATATTTGATAGTTCCAGTGTTCGCTCATTATAATAAAATAAATGTTTATCGCTGGACAGTGGCCAACGACAATTAATTTTTATAAATTCTGATGGAAAATGTTCAGCTCCATTTTCTCTATGTAGCATCCATTTAACAGCGTCTACTTGATAATTTGTTAATGTTGGCTTAAAATCAGGATGCTGTACCACAACTGATTCACAACAGTACTTATCGTATTTTAAATGTGCATCACGAAGTTCCACATAAAATTCGTCAATTGAAATTTTGCACATATTTAAGTCTTTTGTATCGATCATATCTTGTTCTATATTGTTATCATCATCGATTAAACCATTTTCAAAATAGTCTTCTTCATCTATATTGTCATCAATATAACCGTTATGTTTGTTTGTAATAAAAAACGTATCAATAATACGTTTTAGAGCAGTTAGAGATTTATGTGAAAATTCTTCTCTCTTAATAACGGAAAATGACAATGCCAAATAATGATTTTTATTATCATTTTCGTCATATTTAATGAGAGAAAAACCTGGTGCATGTTTTACATCTAAAAAAAAATTTTATTAGAAAAAATTATCGAATAAGTATTTCGGCTACAAAAATGTATTTTTATTAAAATTCTAACCTTGCATGAATCGATGAACGTCAATATTAACAAGCAATTTGTATAAGCTCTTTTCATAAAGAAATTCATTTTTATTTGCAATGAATGTATTATTCGAAACAAACTCAGCTATTTTAGTTATACTGATCTGCATTTCTAATTCCGACATGTCTGTTTTACTTTGTTAGGAATACAGAGTAAGTATGTAAGTAACAACTAATGATTTGAAAAACATTATCACTTGAATACAATACAAATGATACTAAACAAACTTTTGAAAGACAATATTTATACTTACACATAGACAACAGAAGTCAGACTGTTCGCAGCCTAAATGTCAGTTCCAAAAAATACGAAAACATGAAAAAATGTACCCAATTTTTTAACCAATTTTTTCATGTTTCGTATTTTTTAAACTCTTTGCTCACTTGTAATTTTATATTCGCCTCTCGTTCTGTTTTCACAATTTTTCAAGTCAAGTTCCTAGAAACTTGTGTGGAGTATGGGCACTAGATAAATTTGATGGTTTTCTGCGTTTTCAAGTAATTTTTGGTGAAAAATTCATTATTCATTTTTCACATTTTTTAAAAGGATAAATGTAAAGGGATTATTTACCGAATAAATCACTGATGAATAATTCACTGCCAAACGGACCCAAATTCTAACTTTGTGAGCATTAAGCCGGCATTATATTCGTTAAATTACGCAACGAATGCAACGATTTAGGTAGACTTTGACATATTTTATATGAAGAAACTGTAAAAGTCTACCCAAATCGTTGCATTCGTTGAATAATACAACGAATATAATTTAAGCTTTACTTATGAATGATGAGTCGGGCTCACGAATGAAATTATTACGGGTCATTCACTCATCGTTCTATGTTTTGCGATTCTAACTGAAAACGTGAATGCGCCAACATAGAAAACAACGCATGATGAGTGTGTTGACATTTCATAATCGTGTTCAATTTTTCCCACAACAATATATCGCAGCACTCTCTGAACAAAATCATTTTGTTTTTATTCGGTAAAATAAATACATTTTATTGAATAACATTCTACCCCCGCTAGGGCCTAACTGAGGATATTGGCGATATCTTCTTAATATTCCTCTTTAAAAAAAGATTCAAGAAACCCTTTACCAATATGTCCAAATTCGGAATAATCCGTGGCTCTTGAGCTACTGAACATTTGGATTATTTACTGAACTTATTGAATAAAATACGACTCAATTGAAATTATATTATGCCGACATATTTTATTCGAAGAAAGTTGAATTTTAAAGAATTTAATTATTATTTGTGATTTTAAACATTAAAACTAACTAATAAAGCTAATACTTTAAAATATTAAGGAAAAAAAAGTTATGCTAGCGTAATGTTTTGATGTAATTGTGTTTTTACTATAAAGTTCCATGAGAAAAATATATTGAGCCAGACGCACTAGATTCAATTTCAGTGAGCCTTCATCACCAAAAATGCTCGTCACTCACTGCAGTTAGCATCGGCTTTTTTGGGCTAATCGCACGTTATGTCAAATGCTCACTCACTTTACCTCAAATCACCAAGTTAGAATTTGGGTCTTGTGATGTATAGAGTTGTTAAATACCTCTGAGATTTGACGATAATGTTCAGAGTGATAAGTAGATGACGCTGTTTTTGAATCAGAATCACAATCAGATTTTTTTAGTATTATAATCTGAATCAGAATTCATTGCGCTCTATCTATATCTAAGGAAAATATCATCATTTTGGTTGAAAAATCATAATCTCAGAGGACAAAAAATGTATGCGACCGTCAGATGTCGGACATACTTAACAACTCTATAGGTATAAATTTCTTCTGTGTGCAGATGGTGTGCAGTACTGTCGGAAGATGGCTCTTATTCTACAAATAAACATTTACATTCACATTGTATTCAGCCATACTAATTCTCTCACAGAATTATTTATCTGACATTTATTTACCCGCGAAAATTTCTACAAAGTGCTTGGCTCTTTATTTCGTTCATAATGTAAGTTTTTTTGGATTAAATTTTATTAAAGTTTACATTAAATTTAGATATAATAATTAAAAATTGGGCATTGCGAGACTAATCTTTCAGTTTTTCTTTACCACCTCATTTATATAAACGATTAATCGCATATATTAGAGTGCTTTGCATTATTAACTGTGATAGCAAATGTTACAGTAGCGTAGCTTAATTCTAATTGGTTTTAACTTAAAAAAAAATCAGAAATATTTATTTTATTTTTATTAGTGTCCGTGCGTGTTATTAAAAGATAATGTCAAGTCCTAATCGCCAGGAAGATGGTACGCCGTCCAGAAGAACTCGTGCAGCCGCTTCAACCACTCCAAATACAAATCGTAAGTATAAAAAATTAGCAATGTAGTTAAAACATTTTAAATTGAGATTTGAATTTTTCGTATTCTAAGGTGCTGAAAATGAAGAAACTCTACGTCCTAATCCACAAGAAGCGACCACTCCATCTCGACGAACTCGTCGCGGATCATCTAATGCACCCAAAACACCATCGCAAAGAACTCAGTCTCAGTCATTAAGCACTCCTAGCAGAGCTCGTAAGTGATTAATATTTGTATTGCCTTAAATATTTTTTTTATTTTATGTAATTAAACTGCAGGTACACAAAGCACTGAAGCTGAAACGCCATTGAGAATGGGCGGCCACAGTCGCGTAAATGGGTCCAGAGTAACCGTTGAAAATTCGGATAGTGTTAATGTGCCAACATCACCAGTCGTACCATCAACCAGTCCGTTTCCTGGTGGAGTTAACGTAAATGACATCGATTTAAGTTCTCCACTTAACTACGGAACACCCAGTTCAATGGGATCGATTCGTACACCACGTTCTGGAATTCGTGGTACGCCGATTCGTGTTCGGCCGGATATACGTCAGGATCGTAGAATCCGCCAAGTAAATATTGGATCTGATTCTGTAAGTAGAAATGAATTAATTCAAATTGAGATAAATTCACTTATATCTTTAATATCCAATTGTCCGATTTCTAATAGTTGGAACCGATTCCAGAAGTTCACTCAGATGTAACTCCAATAGGTGATGTAATGCATGCTCCACAACTTGTAATTTGGGGCACGAATGTTGTTGTTAGCGAAAGTAAAAGAAAGTTCACACAATTTTTAATGCGTTATATTGACATGGAAATTGCTCAAGACGAAATTACTGAAAATATAAATCTTAGTGAACCATTATATATGCAAAAACTTGAAGAAATTCAATCGCTTGAAGAACCATTCTTAAATATAAACTGCAGTCATTTGAGAACATTTGATGAAACATTGTATCGTCAATTAATCTGTTATCCACAAGAAGTAATACCCACATTCGATATGGCGGTAAATGAAATGTTTTTTGAAAGATATCCAGCAGCAATATTAGAGCATCAAATTCAAGTGCGCCCATTTAATGCTGAGAAAACACGAAATATGCGTGCTTTAAATCCAGAAGATATTGATCAATTGATTTCAATCTGTGGTATGGTCATTCGTTCATCAAATATTATACCAGAAATGCGAGAAGCATTCTTTAAATGTATTGTTTGTTCATTTACAACATCCATTGAAATTGATCGCGGTCGTATTCATGAACCAACATTATGTTCAAATTGTAACACTAATCATTGTTTCCAAATGGTACACAATCGCTCTCAATTTACTGATAAACAAATGATAAAATTACAAGAATCACCCGATGATATGGCCGCTGGACAAACTCCACATAATGTTTTATTGTTTGCGCACAATGATTTAGTTGATAAAGTTCAACCGGGAGATCGAGTCACTGTAACAGGAATATATCGAGCTGTTCCAATTCAAGAAAATCCTCGCGCTCGTAACGTAAAATCAGTTTATCGCACTCATATTGACGTAGTTCATTATCGAAAAATAGATAATAAAAGATTATATGAGGAGGAAGAAGGGTAAAAATTAAATAATTTTATAATTAATTTAAAATATTACTATTATTATATATATATTTTTTTTATATTTAACAGTAAGGATCACATTTTTCCACCAGAGCGCATTGAATTATTACGTGTATTATCGCAAAAACCTGATGTCTATGATCGTTTGGCCCGTGCTCTTGCACCGTCAATTTATGAAAATACCGATATTAAAAAAGGTATACTTTTACAACTGTTTGGTGGTACTAAAAAAAAACATGTCACTATGGGACGCCAAAATTTCCGCTCAGAACTTCATCTATTGCTTTGTGGCGATCCTGGTACCTCCAAGTCGCAGTTACTGCAATACGTATATAATTTAGTGCCACGCTCCCAATATACATCTGGACGTGGTTCATCGGCTGTTGGTTTAACCGCTTATGTAACTAAAGATCCTGAAACCAGACAACTTGTTTTACAAACGTAAAAGAAAATATTATTATAAAAAAAAAATATATATATTATTAAACAAAACAATCTTCTAATGGTTTTTTTATGACTATAGTGGTGCACTAGTTTTAGCCGACAATGGTGTTTGCTGTATTGATGAGTTTGATAAAATGAATGATTCAACGAGAAGTGTTTTGCATGAAGTAATGGAACAACAAACATTGAGTATTGCGAAAGCTGGAATTATTTGTCAGTTAAATGCACGAACATCAATTCTCGCTGCTGCCAATCCATCGGAATCGCAATGGAATAAAAATAAAAATATTATTGATAATGTTCAGTTACCACATACATTATTGTCCAGATTTGATTTGATTTTCTTAATATTAGATCCACAAGATGAAGTATTTGATCGTCGATTAGCTTCTCATTTAGTATCTTTGTATTATGCAACAGAACAAGATGAGGACGATACACTATTTGTAAGTTATTTAATTGTTTTCTTTTAATTTATTTATTTGTGTAACAAATCAACACTTCTCAAAACTTCTAACAGGACATGAGTATTTTACGTGATTATTTGGCATATGCTAAAGAACACATTCATCCAACATTAACTGAAGAAGCACAACAACGTCTAATTCAAGCATATGTTGATATGCGAAAAGTAGGCGCAGGACGTGGACAAATATCAGCGTATCCTCGCCAATTGGAAAGTTTAATACGTTTATCAGAAGCACATGCCAAAGTTCGTTTAAGTCCAGTTGTTGAAGTTAGTGATGTTGAAGAGGCTTGGAGGTTAGGAGAATATTCAGTTTTTATAAAATTTCTATTTCAAATGCGTTTTAAATTTCTTATATTGTATTTTGTTCGTTATTTTAAGATTACATCGTGAAGCTTTGAAACAATCTGCTACTGATCCTCTGTCAGGTAAAATTGATGTCGGTATCTTAACAACCGGCTTATCAACAACAGCACGTAAAAAACGCGCTGATTTAGTTGCAAGCATTAAAGAGAATTTAAAGAAAAAAGGCAAAGTACCAACGGTATCATGGCAAAAGTTATTCAACGAAATCAAAGAAATATCACAAATTGTAAGTAGACCACATTTTTTAAATTAATTTGTTATTAAGTTGTTTAAATGAAAAAAAAACATGACTTTTTCTATCCCTAATTTTTAGTTACTGTTTTGATTTAGTCATTTTACATCAATTCTAAATTAAATATTATGCTTAACAAAAACTTACGTCTTTTTTAAAACTAAAATCAAAGAATATGTACATATTCTTTGCTAAAATTCTGATATGCAATAATTTTTTTTAAATTTTGTGTAAAACAAAAGAAAAAGTATGGTGTTGTCATTCTTGAACTATGAAATTATTTCGAAAGTGTAAACACTAAATGAGTTATAAAAAGATAATAAAACAAAAAAAAATTATTGTAAAACATTTTTGAATTTACTCTTCAGGTTCAGGGTGTCATACAGAATTTTTTTTATGGTTTTTCATTACTTAGAATGTTTGTGAATCATCGGTGGTTGTAAAATAATATGGCTTGTAATTTTATTCAGGTATACTTTTACCAATTTGAATAAGTAAATATTTGGCACCTTTGCACCTATTATTACAGAATATTATTTTATTAAATCATTGAAGTCACACAACATATAATTTAAGTTTGAAATATTTCAGGCTTACGTATTTTCGTATTTTCCTTCTTTTTCTCATCTTAATTTTATTTTTTTGCTAATTTTTAAAGTAAATAATATTTTTACACTCGTTTTATCTCATTTGTTATAAATTAGTAACTTCAAACTATGACAATATGCATTATAACAACTTCACAAGTATGAAGTAGTTATAAATTATCTTAGGTATATCATCCGCTGTTAAAAAAAACATAACTCACATTTTTCGAATTACATAATATGTATATAAAATGTTATGATAATAATCATATACCTATTTATTATTAAATCTCATTTTAAAACAATTTTAGTTCTCATAAAATTACGGAAATTTTTTTTCTTTCTAATTTTCAGCTAATTACTAAAGATCAATTTGAGGACGCATTAAAGGAGTTACAAGATGAAGGTGTTATTGTTGCGATGGGTAAAAATACTATTCGAATTTGTTAACTGCTTGTTTAAATTTCTCTTTTTTTTTAATTTAAAATATAAACCTGGATGTTATTTTATACATTTTTCTTAGTGTTTTGTCTAATTTAAATCAATTAATAATTTTCTGTATAATTTGTTTAATATGTAATTTTTTTGAAATTGATCAAAATTATTATTGTTTATTAAATTAAGACTATAATTATCAAAACAATTAAAAAACATAGTTTTAAAGTTTGGTTGGAAGTACATTTTTGATTCTTTATGAATATGAGTATTAGATTATAAGATATATAAGTAAAATTTGGTTCATTTCAATTCATAATAAAAAAAAAAAAATTAAAATAAATTGCAATGATTTTTCATTTTTCATGAATTTAGATTAAGAACTATAAACAAATAAATTACCTTTTTTTTCAGACAAATTTTGAAAAAACTAAATTTGTTATGTATATTTTTCTAATTTGTCATAATAGCAATTTTATTGACATAGGCTAGTGGATAAATCTGTATAAAACAAAGAAATGAAATTTATTCGTATATAAAAATAATTTTTTTATCTAAGATAAACCAAAAGCCACAATTCTGTTGTTTGTCTATTTATTTTGCCGTAGTTTTATTCGCACAGACATGATAATCGGCAAATTCCTATAACTTCTATAATTTTATAAGTTACATATAAGGGGCTGTCCATAAAGGACGTTACGCTTTTTTGGTTGATTTTAGACACCCCCTCCCCCCTTGTCACAAATGGTCACATCAGTGCGTAACGCCCCTCCCTCCCTGATGTCACGTCACAAACTAAAAATTCCAAAAATTGAATATGTATTTTTGATAATATAATAATAATTGCTATAAAAACGTTTGATTATCACAAAAAAAAAACATAAAACGAAAACTACATTCAAATTTAGAAAAATTTGAGCAAAATTTTTTTTTAAAAAAGATAAATTTTAAAATAGTGAAAATAGTGAATTTAAAAATAAATGGTCTAGTAAAAAACATAATTGTATGTTCTATTTATTATTCCGCTCTCCGCATTGGGCACGCTTCAAAACTTAAAGCTGGGCAACTCTTCAAAAAGTTAACCAGGTAAAACAAAATGCAAAGATAATGAATTTCGGACG
>JAABKK020020146.1:0-49763 GCA_011634745.2 Catotricha subobsoleta | reverse complement strand
CAAATCGGTCAGTAAACAAAATAGTTGTTTATTAAAACAAAAATGATCATTTTGATCATGACTGGATAAGGGTTAAAATTGGTCTAAAAATGGTCAGTCATATTATAGAATTAAATTTTAAATTATACCACATACGGAGAAATCATTTCGTACCATTTCAAAAACATAATTATTGTCAAGATTATGATTCTCTATAAATTTTTATAAGGCGTCAAAATATTATCTATTAGGTATATTTATATAAAAAATAAAACTGGTGCGGATACACCCGCCTACCTAAAACATTCTGAGAAATCTGATTTGCATATGATACTTTTTCAATAGGATTTTAAGTCCGTATAATAATTTAATTTTTTTAATATAATGCTTTTTTCAACAACATATTAATTAGCCATCTGAAAATATAATTCCAACATTATGATCTCAAATACAAAAAAAACTAATGTTCATCTGGCTTCCGTTGTATTTCACGAAAGACAATATATTTCAATATTATTAAAGATGAATTTATTTATTTATATTTATACCGTTTTTGTGTTTTCTATTTTCTTTTCAAATTATTAAATTGAAATAAATTTTAAATGAAAACAAAAAAATTATTTTACATCGCGAATGTAGTATGGTCTGGTTACTTATTAACATACATTGAGTGTACAATTGGATTAAATTGATGAATTTTGATATCATATGAAAAATATTTATAGTGTATTTATATTATTTTATACAATGTTATTAATATGTTTAAATAACGTTGTTGGCAAATAAATTTGTTTCAACTCAGCACAAAATTAATATTTATTAAAACCAACAACAAACAACAGAATGGGAGCACACCATAAAAACCATTATCTATCCTATTGCTAAAAAATTTCGAAATTAATGTTTGTCAAACAGATGCAATGCGTATATGATCAATTAATTGATATGGTGGTAGACAACCGGAAGGGGTCAAGAATCGAGAGTTTTTCTATTTTGGTGATTTTTTGAAAATTTGAAATTTTTAGTTATATGTAAAATCAGCAGATTATACCCATTTGTTATTTATGCTCTATGAACTACTGGTTTTGTATTTTTAACTTTTAAAAAGAATCACATTTAATATTTTAATGTCATACCACTGATTATAACCGCCAATGATATAAAATATCGCCTATGCATATTTAATTAAATATATTTATTTGATGAGTCTTTTTTTTAAAAAATAAATATTAAATGATCCAACATTAAAATGTTTTGGACAAGAAACTTTTTTAACTAATCAGCGATTTTTATTTTTCAAAAATCTAAATATTTACAAGAATTTGTTGCTCAATACATATAAGTAAGTATAAAAAAAAAAAAAAAGACCAAAAAACCAAAAACATGTTAAAATCTTATTTAAAGAATCCAAAAAAATACAAAAATATTGAAGGTGAAAAGCACCCACTTATAGGTTGGCGATGAAACATTCATTGCATATAGTGGACTTACTTTTTCATATTTACAAAAAAAAAATATATAGAAATTGTGGTATGACTAAATTATGCACTTGATATGCATTTTCCGTTAATGTTCTTGTAATTTTCAACAAAAAATATTAATTAATTAATTTTAATGTGACTTCGTGTTATTCGATTTATTATCATCGATGTCATTTAAAATATGTCACATACTGCAATAAAACATAATAAAGAAAACATAATATATAATAAATAAATTTAATCAGAAGCAAATAACTATTACAACAATTCATTAGATTATGAATAATTAATTACGTATACCATTCAATTTTAAATAAATAACACAGACATGTTTTTCTGTTTCGTCTGAAATTGGTTTTTAATTTAAAAAAAAAAAAGGTCATCGCCATTGATTTGTCTCTTCTTTTTTTAATTTTATTTCATATTCATAAAATAAACGCACGCATATAAAGACGACCATGTGGCATGCATGCAATATATATAAAAAGTTGCTTTTTTTTTCCTTATTCTTCTTTTCTTATCGTTAGTTCGCTTGTTAGCTATTCATGTGTTGTATAAGTATATTCACTGTACTAAAAAGCATGTATTCATATTTAAGATTATATTACACACAAAAACAGAAGAAAGAATAATAAAAAAAAAAGAAACCTTAAAATTTCACCAGCTGCTGTGCAGCTGTTCTTTTTCTAACCATTGCGATCACAGGAAACATTTCATTTTTGCAGCAAAGCATAATATTTTGGAATATATTTTTCAATATAAATTTAAACAAAAATCTACACTGCATCAAACATTTTCTAATGCATTTTGGTTTAATTTATAAGGTTTTCATTTCAGTATAATCAAATTAAGGTATTTTTTTTATTAAAACGTATCTTCTTTTCTTTCTTGGCTTAAATATAGAATAATTTGATGGGTTTTTACACGAATTAACCATAGAAATATTTTAATGACAAGAATAGAACAAAGCGAAAAAATGCGTTGTGATTTTAAGTTTAAATTTAAAAAAAAAATCCTTGTATCTTTCATGATATTTATATACAGGTACACAACACTATTCAATATATACGTACTCGTATGCTTGTGTGAAATTACTTTTTCCATTTCAACTGGTTGGTATTTTTTTTTTCCTTTACTAAATACATGTGTTTTTGACGGTTTTTATTTATAGGTTTTCCTTATTCAAATTCTATATTTTGATATAATAAACGTAAACAAAAAATGATGAATATTTCAAATGAGTATTTTTGATTACGACCAAATTTATTTCATGGTTTTTCTATGACTTTACATTGACATTTACAGTATTATTAGAAAGTTCGTAGTTGCACAGTGTTTTCTCAATAACCGAAACATATTCTATATGTCATATTCATGATGCATCAAATGAGACAGATACCCATTTTTGAACAATTTTGAAAACGCGTCCAATTATGTCACGTTATATATCTAATCAAAATTTGAATGAATAATGTAATAGAGCCTCACAGCAGTTTTATTAATTAATTAAAGGTTGTTTGGCATGAAACGAAACTATCGTAAATACAAAAAGACTTCAATATATTATTTAAATTTATTCTTTCTTAGCTAATATATCCATATATTCTGTGAAAATACATTACGCTAATAATATGCATTTATGTACTTAACGATCTTTAAAAAAAAATGATTTGCTTTGCTATAATACTTTAATTATACAATAGCACTCGACAAATACTGGAGATGAATTAGTTACAATAAGAAGGCTTAACTGTGAAATTTATGAATAACTACCTATCTAGTTTTTCTATTGAATGTCTACCAATTATGCTATCGTTTCTTTATTTTCCATAATTTAATATTTAAATACAAGATTTTTATGTTTAATATTAAGAGAAACAAAACTATTTCTATAACAATAATCAGTGAAGAACATATTATAGAGTAAGCGGTTTGTATAGACGTAACCTTTCCGAATTAAACTTGGTAGATGAGATAGAACGAGCTCGACGAAGGTTTCACTGTATTTCAAAAGAAAACTGCGTTACATTTTTAATTGTACTTATATTTAAAAAAAAAAAAAAAACTAAAGTCTTAGTTTATTAGCTAATCAAAAGATTAGAAACTACAGCGCTAAATTTAATAATAGTCTGATTTTCTCAAAATCAATATTTTTCATGATGGGTTTTTTTTTTTAATAGCAGACGCCAAATCATAATGTTTTTACCTATAAATCTTATTTAAACGTGACAGAACATGGAAATGTGAAAAAAAATGCAGATAGATTTATGAATTGCGTGCTCAAAATGCACGTATTTTTTTTATAAAAATTTCTTCATTATGAAATTTATTCTGATAGCAGGTATTGGTTTTTTAAAACATATTGCATTCCATTAAGTATAAAAATTCATATATGAACTTGAACATATATTAGTTGAATGCATTATGTCAAATGTTTCAGTAGGATGGATTACATGTTGCCATGTTTATGTTAGTTAAATATATAATATTCATATATATGTATTATACTATTGCCGCTTAATGTCTATTTAGAATAGTCTGTGTTAAATTTCAATTCATTTTGAGATAGAAAATAAAATCACAAAAAAATGACATCGCGCACATTATTTTAGCCTCCTACACAAAAATTCGTCTCTGTGTTAAATTAGTAGTAGGACAAACAAAAAAAAAGAAGAAATTTTTGAATGCTATATGGAAAAATTTTAGGCATTTTCTGGAGGAGGTTGATATAAAAATAATACTTAAGTGTTTTATTTTTCAACTTAATTATGTTTTATTATTATTTTTTTTTTTTCATTGTAACTTTTTTCATTTGGGTTTCTATTAAACAACGTAAATAAAGACTTATTTATTGAAATATTTTTCTAATTTTAGCTATGAATTAAAATAGTTTCGTATTATTCCGGCCATTCGCACATCCGAAATTATTGTTTTGTAATTTATGGAGCATGATGAACTTCCATAAAAAAAAAAAGAATTATATTTATTCAATTGTATTTTAAATGTTCATATTTTCTGTGATTTGTTTTTGTTTCACAACTTTGAACATCATTTTATTAGAAAACTCTCTCATCTAAAATTTCTAATAAAAAGCACACACAAACACTTTCGATGTCATAATTTATTCTAGCGTTTGAATTTTAATTATTTGGTATTTATTGGGTTATTTTTATAACTTCTTCTTATGCATAAAAAGTGAAGTTAACTGCATGGCCAGGGATGGAATGATTTAAATCAATTGTTATTTTCATTTTTTACATTAATTTTTGACAAAAATATATTTTTTTTTTAATTTACAATTTTGAATTTTTTAATATTCAATAAATTTTATAAGAATAATCTTGAATGAAACTTGGACAACTATTTCAAAATTGCATAAACATAACTTTCTGATATTTTTTTATTTTTTGAATTACTGATTTTATTTTTCTTCAGAATAAATTTAATTTTTCGAAAAAAAAATGTAAAACTATCTGTCAATATTAGTTATTAATCTTTTTTTTGACATGAATCCTAAAGCTAATTTATTTATTTAGTATTATTCGCCATTTCTTTATTGCAGTTTCTAATTAATTTAATTTATGACAAAATGTTCATTAATATCAAAAAAATCTGATTTAAATTAAATTTATCAAATGTCATAACTTTTTTTAAAAAAACATTGAAGTTTTCCATCCCTGCTGTGTATGCCATGTAATAAACAATATTTTACTGACTATATCTATTTCCGTAAACAATGAAAAAATAATCATATGGATAATACTAATTTGTTTTGAACATCAATTCATTTTTGTTTAGAATTGAAAGATGTATGCAATATATATTGTTTAATGTAAACATTTTTATATTGATAAACAGGTAGGTATAATACAAGATTACAATCGTAAATTGGCCATTCGAACATAAAAACCTTATAGAACTAAACATAATATACCATAAAACCATAAAACCTTAAAACAATACAGAACAGACTAACTCTGTATGTAAAACTTGTTCATTGTTTATAGGAGAAACCACAGGTTTATGGTAGGCAATCATATTAAAGAAAAAAAAAATACAAGACTCAACAAATAAAATTTGAAAAGGTACTAAAAATCTATTGCATTTGGTAGCTTATATAGTTAAACCAATATTACCATTAATGACCACAATCATAAATAAAATGAATAGAACTATTGAATAAATTGAATGTTGATAAACGGATCAAGAATAGCAAAATGATGTCCGGTCTAGCGAAGTTTCTAAACACAGCAAATTGGGAACAAATAATTCTAGTTTTTTTCGCGCGAATGAGTCTATAATTAAGTGCAGCACTAAAAAATTTCCATTTAGATCATATATTTTTGGTAGGTAGATACTCGTATATATCTTATTTTCAGTTCAAAAATTCAAAAATACATAAATAAATAAATAAATAAATAAAAACCTACCTTTAATAATCCAAATGTTGATCACAACCAAAAACGTTATCCAATTTGTTGTTAATCCCATATTTGTAATATTTCGTTGAACTATTAATCAAAATATTGAGCAATAATTGACCCAATTCACAAAACTACACTCAATTAGATTATTATCTTATTATATATATATATTTTTTTTATTGACACACTTAAATATAAGATTTTATTCACTATATAATCAATATATAATAATATGATAAAATACCACAACACTAATATATCGATATAATAAGATTTTATAAACGTTATCAAATATATTATTATTATTATTATTTATAATCAATACACTGGTAGGTACACACTTAATCTATTATTATGTAAATCACTTATTCTAATTATTAATATATCAAATACACAAATCGAATTCCTAATCGTTAATCCAAAAAATTTCACAATAGAATTCCAGTTGTTTATTTCACGATGACGATGAAATCCAGCACCGCACGCAATTAGCGTGCTTAATTACCACCCAAACTCCAATTCAATTTGGGTGGTGATGTTGACACACAACGCCCGAAAATAAAAAAATTTAAACAAACTGATCACCTAGAAAACAGAAATACAAAATTAGTTTTACTTTGTTTGTGAAATTGTGATAATTAATATTTTAAATAAATACAATTGTCGTTATTAATTATATTTAGGTTTTTTTTTTTAAATAACCACTGAGAAATAATATCCATCCCAAACATCCGCAAGTGGTTAACACCTCGCATTCAGATTCTAATTTTAATAAAAATAATTTATGATCAAATATCATCATTCATCAGTTTCCATGAATATAAGTCTGTACAAAATGAATTAGTAAAAACTATGATTATGATTATGATTATTAATTATAATACTAGATTCTTGCGGTTGCTTATAGTCTAAAACTATATATTCAAAATCTCTGTGATGTTAATTTTTTTCCCTGATTTTATTATTTAAACTAACCAGTAACCATCCAATAAAAAATTTAAAAGTCTCTCACTTTTCAGCTACCTCTAAAACCACAATTCGGTAATTTATTTACAGCACATAATCTCTAACCATGCATTTTTAATGAACCAATTATAAAACATTCAATATAAGTTCGCATAAATAAAAATTTAAATCAGTTTTGTTTTTATATCATACTTTTTACTTACAATACCTAATATTTTAGTAGGTAATTTTATCAACGATTCTTAATTTATGTCAAAAAGATTAAAGTAAATTTAGCTTTGTAGCAAAATTGTAAAATATTTTATTGTTGTAAATGTATATAATTTTCATAGTCAAGTAAATTTAATGATTGCTCAATTCAATGTGTAATTAAAGTATAAATTAAAATATAATTCACCTAATATAACAACTGAGATTATGATGATGGCTGTGATTCTTCAAACTAGTAGAACAAGAAATATATTTAATAATTATGAATAATTATAGAACATATTTAATTATTTAATTTCATTTAATTTTATTGCAAATTGTTTGAATGTCAATTATGAATATACAGAAAAATATAACAAATGTACCAAATAGAAGATCTATAAAATTATAACTACTTTTAGTTAGTATTAAAATTTAAATTGGTTTCATAAAATTTTTGTAATCTGTAATTAATTACATCTACTTCGTTTATAATCTTTTCCATTTTTAAAACATATACAGTTTTAATTTCAATTCAGGTAGATTTTCGAGTACATATTTTGTACACCTGTTCCTTTTGAAGTGTTTTTTTTTTTCTCTTTTAAACCACAAAATAAAAACGAAACAGGAAAATGATATTGGTTGGTTGGTTGTTTGTATTTGAATTTCTACAAGGCTGTACACTTAAATCACAGAATTATTTACATTGTTGCCATTAATAAAAATACATTTATCCATTTTAAAATATGAATCTAGTGTATGGACTTGTACGTCACCTACATTTATTGTTTATTAAAATTTAAATTTGTTGTAGTTCATAAACGAAAATGATTTGTTATACATACAGTTGCAAATTATTTATTCATGAAAATAATTTATTTTTTTAGGTCTCTGTGTTGCACGTATAAAACTATACTGTGAATGTGTTGAAAAATGTATGTAATGCGTTTCAGGTAATGCTCTAAATGGATGAGCTGGTTAGGGTGAATAATGAAAGCATTTTAATTTTATGGATTGAATAAAAAATATAATTAATGGTTTTATATTATGGATGAAGTACACTTGATAAAAAAAAACAACCCCTGCGTTATATTTATGTAAGCACACATTCGAAGCATTGTTCCAGCTCAAATATTTTTTATGAGGGATAATTATTTGCCTTACACACGCTTAAAATTCTATAAGTTGTGTCACAGTTATTAATTAATATTATTAAATCTTGTTTCAAACGTTCTCATTATACTTAAAATTGTTTTCTTTAACATCAGCACTGAAAAATCTTAGCAAAATTACAATTGTCATGTAACACCTCTAGGTTCTCTAATTCATTTATAGAAAAACAAAGAAATGCTTTAAATAATTTACAACACAATCAAAACTTAATTATAGACGTCTAAATTTTATCTACAATTGGATTTATGTCCAAGCAAAAGAGAACCAACCCAAGAATGACATATGGCAAAATAGTCAACTGATTGGCGTTGAAAAGCCTAATTCAGTCTACAGGATAAGTATTAATTAAATAAACTCAAATAGATAAAACACGCGATATTCGTGCCATATAAAGGTAATGTTAAAAAAAAAATATATGTCTGAAGTAAATAGAAAGAAACTTTATGGAATCATCATAGAATAAAAATAATTGATAAATAATAAGAAATATTAACGGCGTCTTAGCACTGTAAACTATATCACAAATGATACTCTATG
The DNA here is from genome assembly GCA_011634745.2 of Catotricha subobsoleta. Classification (NCBI taxonomy): domain Eukaryota; kingdom Metazoa; phylum Arthropoda; class Insecta; order Diptera; family Cecidomyiidae; genus Catotricha; species Catotricha subobsoleta. Next base: position 41,014 of record JAABKK020020146.1, on the reverse strand, counting down.
AAAAATAACTAATATTTACAAATAAAACTCTACGATAAGAACATTTATTGGATACCAAAAGATTCATATGAACCATAAAGTAGGTAAACAAACAATAAACAATTTACTATTAGTTAGAATTAGTAACATTTATATAGTATAATAGCCTATTTTTGTTTATTAAAGTTATAACTTATAAGGCCCATACTACACGTAAGCTGCTAGCAGCTAAAAATTACCAGCTGAAAAGAGGATATCTCGTGAAGTAATGATCAGATTGATTTGATGTAAAGACAAATATTTAAGTCTCTCAAAAACACATATTTTATTCACACAATATTTTAGTGTATAGCTTGTATACTTTTCAAAATATCTTAGTATAAGCTGCTAATATATGCTAATTCTAAAATATTTCGAAAAGTATACAAGCTACACTAAATTATGTAATAATGTGTAATAAAATGTGTGTTTTTAAGAGACTTACATTTTTGTCTTTATATCAAATCGATCTGATCATTACTTTTCGAAATATCCTCGTTTCAGCTGCTAGCAGCTTACGTGTAGTATGGGCCTAAGCCGGTGTACATGTACATATATTAAGTAACGCTATTTTCGCCATTTTTAAACCCCACCCCCTACTATACTCCCCCCTCCTATGTTACGTAACACAACTTTCAAACATTATTGATAATTGAATATTTTATTTAATACTTTTTTAAAAATATGATGTTACTTAGAATCGATGAAAACTACCCTGCGTCCCCTAGCATAACACGACTGTTACTTTAACCCTCTCTCTCCCCTTAGCGCATTACGTAATATGTGAATAGCGCCTAAGCCGCATAAACTGAATGAATTACAACTGAAACTACACATTCATTCCGAAGAAGCTAAAGGCTTTAATGAAACTATAAAGTGATTAATAGTTTTCATTAATTGAAAAAAGTGAGTAATATAAAATGAAAAACTTTTGGTTTCAACAAATTTTTTGTTCATTCACCATCAGCTAGCTCTATTAAGTAAGTAAATCTTCTGGTTAAAACATATATTTTATTAAGTAAATATATATTGTACCTATATTATATTAAATAAAATACGCATACATACATTACCAACACCCAATTATTCAAAATCTACGACAAATATTAATATTGAATGCTGAAAACAAACGTACAATGGCGTACAATAACAAACGTGAAAAAGAGGGTGATCCGCCCTTGCAGTGTAAAAGAAATCCTATATACATATATTTATACATTTATATCTATACTAAACCATGATACTAAACTAAATGCGGGTGCCATATTTGAAATTAATTTTGATTCTCTGCATTGCATACAACAATCATGAAGTTCAACACAACAACAAAATTTGATTACGTTTATTTTTATTTTTTTATATTCAACGTTTACATATGACTCATAATTATTTTTAGATGGCTACACACAATAATATAAATTTAATTCATTTGAAGCATTGATAGATTTAAAAAAAAATTAATATGCAGAAAATAAAATAGTTTTTTTTTTTGCAAGTAAATGCTTTACTCGAACATGCTGTTTATCGATTTGTCGGCGGCGATGGCTGGTTCGTTATTAAAACACGACACCATCGGAACAGACATGGATATGAGTTTTGTCTCCTTTAATTTTTATATATTTTCCTAGATTTATATTATTATATTACCGTTAATTATTTGCCAAGTATCAAATTGTTATCCAAATTATTGTTTTCACTTATGTTTGGCACAAAATTAACACTTTTTATGTGAACAATCTTAAATGATAAATTTCTTTTATCATTAACGGACACGCACAATACTACGTCTTAATTGCTCAAAACCATAACGTATACTAACACAATGACGGTTCTGAAGACAAAAATTGAAACATGTTAGGTTAGAATATAATATATGATTATTTGTTATTTTTCTATCTCTCCTTCCTCTCTCTCTCTCTAGCCATCAATTGATGTTCGCGGTTATAAATATGTATAATATGGAGTTTGTTGTTAAACATGAAAATATTGGCAAAAGAGAATCTCCAAAATACTTCTTCGCATATTTACTTCTTGGAAATCGCATAGTATCGTAAATTATCGCTGGTGTTTTGATATAAATTTTGTTATTAATGCCTACAATTATTAGACCCATTGAAGAAACTGTACTGTAAAGGTTGTAATATTAAAACTCTACTTTTATTTATAATTGAATTGAATATTTTTATTTATATATTTAGTAAACTGAATAATATTACAATCACTTATTCACAATATGAACTTATGACTTATTTACTACTTCACATCAATAATTAACTTATGTGATTATTATTATTATAATAACTAAACAATTTCGGGATTGAAAGGCACGTAATACTTAGCGTAAGTCTCTGAAGACTCTGTGAAAACTCTGACCTTTTTAGATTTTCCGTACTATTTATAGAAGTTCTCTGAAAAGGCTATACCAACTGTTATAATTTGTGGGTTGGTCAAGAACTTGAATATCGACCTATCAAAACTCGTCCTTTTTCTTATATACCTTATTATTTAAAATATATAAGTATTAAATGTTGGTATAATGCTACTTGGCTTTTCAGTAATATTCACAAATAGGTCCTAAATATTTTCAATCATTCGCATGTGTCTTGCACATGTTGAAAAATGTGCAAGTACGCAAAGACTTAGCCTTGAATATGTACAGTAACCGTTTCCATATGTAGAATATTGCAACATGTTGAGAAATGTGCTTTCTTGTTCAACATGTTGTGGGATTTCCCAATTCGCATAACTGTGGGAATCGCTACAGTACCTAGCATTCTTTATATAGAGCAATTTCTTAGTAAGGACACATTTTTGGAGTTTTAATTTAATTTCGCTTTATTCGTTTTTTTTAAGCTCTGTATTTTTTTTTTAATAATAACTTTATTTATCAAAAATAACATTAATAAATAAATATGTAACAAGAAAAATCTTCGGTGAAAAGAACTTATGATCGTGTTGCTTAGGAATACTTTCGTGAATACTTTTCAGTAACTTTTCTGGTGCTAAAGAACTTTTATTTTCACCGAACATTACAAAAGCGAAAGCGCCAAATGGATATTTTGATTTTTTTTTTCATTCATGCATGCAGTTGAATTCAATTTGTCAATGAAAGCAAAAATTGCTGATAATGGAATATTTCGGCACGTTTTGCAAGTTTAATATATATTATAGATTTATAGCGAAATTTATAACAGTATAATTTAATCTTCAATCAAATGTATAAAATTTTCGAATTTGTAAATGCCCGGGTGTGGGATAGTTGCTATTAGTACCTATAACTATATAGTACCAAAATTTGTCTAATGACGAACTTTTGTATGAAAAATGTATGGAAAGTATGGGGGCAGCCTAACTTAGCATCACACTAATTTCAGGATGTCCACCACATCTTCTAAACACTCCATGTTTCCAATAGACAGCCTGACAATAGGCGCAGGGTACTGGCCTAACAAACAAACAATTCTCCAATCCGAAATATTTTTAATATAACTTTTTTTTTGTATATATCAACATAGTCGAAAAATGCAATCTTACTATTTTCCCATACATTTGTCATAGAAAAGTTCAAGTTGGGTGTATAGTAAAAAGCATTGAACAATTTTCCCCAAATTTGGGCTATGAATGTTTTTCGGCCCACTCTAATCCTCTAATGTACATTTTGATGACTAATAAAAGAAACCTCTTTTCTCCAATATCGTTTTTTATACAAACAAAATCACTATCTATTATATATATATTCAATATACCTATTCCTATACATATATATAAAACACATTTATTCTGAGACATATTACTTTATTAAATTTAATTAGAAATAAATATCTTCACTTTTTACAATAATATTCAATAATATGTTGTTCAACAACAATATACATATTTGACTCAGGTTATCAAGATTTAAAACTATTTTTTTTTTAATCCTTCTAATTCTTAAAAAAATAAATAAACTATTTTTTAATAATCAAAGTTAAAATAGAGTTACATTTCAGGTATCTTCTTTTTATATTTACTTAACGATCATCACCTCAATCATCACTTAATTGCCATCGCTTTTAGCAAAACTTAATGAGTCAATACTATTCCTTATATCAGCAATGCACGTATTATATAATAAAATAAAATAACTTTTGTGATATTTATAAAAGACGATCAATTACTTACACTTACTTACATATCCATACTTACTTGCTTGAAATAAGTATGCAATTTTCTGTTAATTTTTCTTATACTTACATCCTATTATTGAATCGTTTCGATTTATTTAGATATACGCTAACACAATATGTATAAAAAAAAAAGAATTTAGCTGTAAAAAAAAAACATTAGAATATTTAATAAAAATGTGATTATTGTTCTGCAGATAGATTTTATTTGTTGTAAATGTTATTTATATATTAAATAATTCATACGAATTACAATAATTATAATAATAATAATAATATATTGTAATAACATTCTTATATTAACATTTTTATTCTCACATTGATAATAATGGCAAATGGCAAAGTGTAGTTTTTAACATTAATTGATTAATAAATATTTCATGCATAGATTTTTAAAACATTTAAGTATTTTATTAGAGATATGTTCTTAATTATTTGATCTACAAATTAAAAAAAAATCACACAAAATTAATTTTAAAATAATAGTTATAATGTAAATTAATTTCATTAATTACATTAATTACTATCCATTCACATCTCCATTATATAAATTATTAATTACAAGGAGATCTTTTTAAATAAAAAAATAAAATAGTTTCAGTTCTAGGTCAAGATAAGTTTTCAGATTTTCAAAATAAAATGAAATGTTGTTTTTACTAATAATAAGTACAAAGATACATTTTTTTATTTTATATTATTTTACATAATTATGTATTTCTCCGTTTAATAGTTAATTATTATGTTTGTTTCTAATAAACAGTATACAAAGTAGTTTACTTTTAGTTAGTGACAATAACAATGTGCAAAAAAAAACATAAATTTTAAACAGTTAAAGGGGTTAAGAATGTGTTTTATCGCATTTGAATGAACTTACAGTTTTCTGAATCAATAGAACAAAATCAATAATAAACAAAAAAAAAAAAATTATTTAATATTTATGATGCAAAATGCAAAATGAATATTTTGTATACGGACGGATTTTCAAAATATTTTTTTTTAAAAAAATAAGTATACGCTTGAGACGAACAAAAATTAAATTAAAATGAAAAACAAAAAACAGTCTTTAAAAATGTTGTGCAACAAACATTTATACTTAAGATTATTTTCTTTTCTTAATAATTTTTAAATAATAACTTTTTCAAATATTTAGAGACTACAGATTCCAATCTCCTGTATTTCGTCCAAAAATATTCAAATTAATAAATCACATATAGCAAAGAAAATTTCGTTTCTTAATTGATAGTTAATATACATATAATCTACGAGTATATTTTAGAGCAATTTCATTTAACAATTTTAATATACACTGTATTTTTATTACTTTATATTAATAGTAAGTATCCACTTTTAAGGATGTCAAATAATTCATTTTTCTTGTGTAAATCATAAGAGAGCACATTTGTACTTATAATAATTTAATAATTAGGACAATTTTGAGAAATGTGTCTTGTGCGTAACTAAACTACCAAACAAATAATTTTCATTTCAGTAAGTACAAACATTAATTTGAAATATTATTTGTTATAATTTAAAGTAAAATAAATAGCAAATAATAATAAAGAAGCGAAAATATTTATGTTTTCTTTAACTTTTCTTATTGCAACACAAACGGGGACTATCGCTGAATTCAAATTAATTTGTTGTTATGTAAGTACTTTCTTTCGATAAATCAATAATCGAATTTATGGAATTCATTTATTTTGTTGAATAATAATTTTATTCTTTAGTCGTGTTACTTTTGCTTCAGGTATGTTGGGTTGTAATTGATTTGCAAATAATATTGATGATGAATCATGAATTTTACGTTTGTCATTTGTATTATTGTTACTACTGCTGCTACCTACGCTATTGTACGTTCGCATAAACTTTGCAATTAAATTATTTTTATTCATCTTAAATTTGTCCAATGGCTTGCTATACTGTCCAGAAAACGGATACGAATCTAAATCTGTGTGACGTGATTTTGTTGTTGTAGTTGTGGTGGTAGCAGCCGTTACAGCGGACATTATTTGTTGCTGTTGATGATGTTGATGGTGGTGATGTTTTTTTGAAGTTGTATTATCATGATAGTGATGATGTCGTTGATTATGACTTTGATGTGTCAATTGTAAAAGTTCGGCAGCAGTTGGTGCTGGTGCTACTGAGCATCCATTCGAAGAACTGCCGCTTGACTCCTCGGCAGCTATTTGAAATAATAATGTTAATGTAGCCTCTTGTTGCCGCTGCAATTTAATAGTGTGCCGTTCACCCTCTAAACGTGATTGTTCTATTACATTATATAAACTGCATTCACGTAATTTCCATTCATCACGTTCATGTTCTAGTTGTACCACTTGCAATTCTAATTGACGACTTGATTCACGCAAATCAATAATTTTTTGTAAACATTTGTACAACAAAGTACGCATTTCCTTGTCGGTCAATTTATTTAATTGTGTCATTAATGGTTGATCTGCTACTTTTTGCCGATGAACAATAGCAGTCGTACTGTTAGGTTCAATATTATTTGAATTATTATTATGGCGGCCGCAAATCAATTCATTTTTAAATTCAATTGCTGAATCAATAACTTCAATAGCGACATCACATTCAAGCATTTTACGTTCTTCTTTGTCCGACCAAATTTTGTCTTTTTTTAATTTACGATCTAAATGATATCGTTCTTGTAATAAACGATCTCGTTCACATCGTAAATTCCGTATTTCATGTCGTAGCGATTGTTCCTTTTCTCCTTCACCATTATTTTGTTTTAAATTTTCGGTTTTTTCCTTCAAAATATAATCTAAATGTGTTATTCTGGTATCAACGCTGCCAGCACCATTGGTAATGGCTATGGTTTTTTCCATTTTAATTTCTTTATTTTTTTCTTGTTTTAATTTCCCTTCAAGCGAAGCCACCAATTTACGATCATTTCTTGCATTTTTATTTAATGCAGTCAATTGCTTTTTATATTCATGAACAGATTGTTGTAATTCTTTAACACGCTTACCACTTTCCTCTGTAATTTGTTTTATTTTTACTAAATCGAAAAGACGTTGATTTAAGTGAGCTATTTCAGTTTTCAAACGTTCAATTTCAACTTTATCCCGACTATTTGTAAATGCTTTTAATTGTTTCTCACATTTTTCTTTCTCACTTTGTAATTTAGCTTTCTTATGTTTAAAACCGCGTTTTGCTCTTGTCCGAGTATCACTGTTCTTAATTAAATCATCAATAAGCTGTTGCTTTAGAGTAATGGTATGATCAATTTCTTTAATTTGTTTTTGTGTTGCTTCTAAATCTGAATAAATTTTACGTATTTGGTTTTGAATGATTTCTTGTGGTTTATTTGCATTAGCAATGCGTAACGGATGCATATCATTTGAACTTTCCAAAAATTCTTCAGCATCTCTGCAAGCTGAATTCATTGTAGTAATTGTTAATTTTTCCTGTTGGCTGTCATTTGCGACCTGATTTAATCGTGCTATTTGTTCACTACTTAAATTAAGTCCTCCACAACCACTTCCTGGCTGAATTGATCTACGACGTCCACCACCATTGCGTGTTATACCGGAAGAAGATTCTCTTCGATTTTGAACATACTCCTGTTCGTTATTATTAATATTATTATTATTATTACCTTCATCATAGCTATCCAGAATTGCTTTTGGATATGATTTCAAAAACTCGTGATATTTTTCAATAATTAAATCGTCAGTTTTAATTGTAAATTCATCCATCAGTTCACAGATTTTTTCTTCTAAATAATCTGATTGCTGTGTAGCATCTTCCGAATCACTGTCATTGTCGGTTGCATTAATTATATGTTTATGGTGCTGTTGATATAGTTGAGATGATTCAAATTTTCCTGTTAATTCTGGTGGTTGCTGTTGCAGTAATGGTGATTCTGCATAGCTGGTTGTGTTCTCATCTGGCTCATCGATTTCTTGTATTGGACCTAAATGTCTTTGATTCGCAACTAATTCACCAGAACTCAAACATTCTTCACATTCTTGTTTCAAAAACATCCATTCTTCTATGCGTTCACGGTCTTGTTCATTTATCGATTTATTATCAATTAATTTACTAAAAAGACCTTCTGCATTTGCAACTAATTTTAACCATTGTGCAGCAGCAAACTTTAACCCATAAGTGTCTTGGCCATTAACTGAAACCGAACCGTTGTCCATTAACAATGGATGATGGACAGGAGTCGATGTTTCAATAATATTTGACAATGGCATATTATTATCAGAAAATGTATTCAACATAACAAAATTTCGAATACATTGTACTTTAAATGCAAACTGTAAATTATGTATGGTTTCAGTCATATCTTGTTCAAGTGGTGAAACACATACAATCAATAGAGTTTGTGCACGGCCACCAAATGAATCTTTTAGCAATGTTGTTAATGTTGTTTGCGTATATTGATTCATTAAATTGACATTATTATTATACATGGCACATATTGTTGGATCACTTAATGTTGTAATAATTCTTTCAAGTGCTTGAAGACCTAAATCTTTTGGTACACTAATATGTTGATCCATACTATTTAATGCGTACATTCGTTCAGTTCCACATAAATCACAAAAGCTAGCTGTTGATAGGCGATGTTGAATTAAGCCATCGGTTGTTATCCATTGTTGTTCGAGTGTCAATGTAAATAAGCTATGGCTTGCCTCTTGACTTCGATTTACTAGACCAATTTGTAACCACTGAAATACTTCGCCAATACTTGAACATGAAACAGTTCTTCCACCTGCCTCTAAAATATCATGAATTTCATCACCGCAAATTTCAATCCAGCCAACATTTATAGAAAATGATCGTTCACGATGTTGTTGTGTTAAGTGTGAAAAAATATCACGAACACAACGCTGAACTAATCCATGTTCGGATTCACCAAAAACACAATCAAATCCAGGACCAAGCATAGTATATGTTTTACCTGTTCCATGTTGACCATACGTTACAATAGACGCATCATAACCTTCCAAAAACATTGCAATTAATGGATACACAGTATGATGATAAATATATTCTTGTGAGCATTCATATGGTAATGCATAAGTTACGGGATACGAATGTTGCTCACCATTAACTTGTACTAATCCTGTTGGAATTGAGGATAATTGAGAAATTAAATTAGCATCAGCATGATTATTAATTAAATTTTCATCAGCAACAGCAGGTATTGTTTGAACACAGGGCGGTTCATTTGGATAGCCAGGAAATATTTGTACAGCTACTTGAATAGGAATTTCCATTTTGTTTTTGCGTTTGATAGAAATGTATAGTTTTCTTCGTATCGTTTTACCCTCTCACACCTAGTTGTTACTTTTCTCTTAATTCATAAAAATAGTTTATTTTAGAATCTTTATTTGTTATTATCTTATTTTTAATTACTCACTCATTGGTTTTAAGATGATTGATGCCCTGTTAAAGAAATTATCCAACCATTTTTTTTTTCTTGTTAAAATATTACGCTTTGTTTACGCGTTATTATTTGAAATACTTATTAAAGTTGTCAATAATGACGTTTATAGGTTAGTTATTGATTTCACCGTGTTTTTATTATATATGCACAGACGTACAGTATATTTGTACGTAGTACCCAGTTTTCATTGTGTTTGCGTTATCGTTAGTAGAATTATATGGCTCTGATTTTTAATGTGTATAAAATCACCTCTATTCTGTTCACGAATTCAATATAAAATTTAATATGGTTTTTATTAAAATCATTTGAAAAATAACAAGATAATAATATGGGTTTTCTCATGATTTTCCAGTTGCATTAGTTGATGTTTAGAGTGGATTATTTTCTGAGTTGCGTTTGGTCTTCTCATTCACTACTTATTAGGAGGTTTTTGAAAATAAATGAGATGTTGGATGTGCCACAAGGTAGAACCTCGTGATTTTTTTGTAACGTTTTAACTTTTAACACATGAATCAGGAGACCAAATGCAACTCAATAACTCAAATAATGGTACAAGCAGGGTTCGAAAATATCATGATATTTTCGCACCAGCCTCTAAAAGAATATATTTTTGTAATTTTCAATGTTTCTAAAAAAATAAATAAGAAAAATTATATATTTTTTTAGATTTTTAAGATGAATCGTAGAATACAAATAAGTAAATCAATTATAATTCATTCCATTAGTTTTTTAAACTAATTTTTTTTAAAAAATTAATGGAAAAACCTAAAAAGTTATTAAATTACATATTTTCTAATTGGTTTAAGTATATCAAATACCAAAATATCATTTGATATATATTAATTGCACAGGGTTCAACAACGCATGAAAAAAAGTCAATTCAATCTAATGCTTACTGTTCCCATCATATGATACTACCAAAAAATTTGATGAAAGAAACAAAAAAGATGAAGATTGAAGAGGCTTCAAACAACGATTCAAAATTACATTTAAGACGTTTTCGCTATAAATTTGACAGATATAGTAGATAACTAAATTTTGCTTTTTCGTATTATGAATTTGTATGAGATGAGGTTATGACACCATACTCTGGTTTCAACCCAAATTTACTAACTGAATTGTTGCTCAAAGATGATTTTAATAAATGTTATTTACGCCTTTTTCACAAAACAGATATGTTTCTCTGTGACTTTTAAAATCAAGATCTCCGATTGGTTCATTTTAGCCACGTGATACACGAAAGGCTGTGCTATTAACGAATTAGTGAACTCTAAAAATAGCGCCCCTAGACACAATCATGTTCTACTGACACAAGTTCTATCTTCTATGTTTCTTTTTCTCATATTTTTATAGTACTCTAACGCTATAATATCTTTAAAAAATTCAATTTAAGGTCAGAATTTAATTATTCTGTCGTTTCAAAATATTATAATTTCATTTATTTATTTATTTTCATATTTTTAGCACAAACAAAAAAAGAAGAAAAAAGAGGTTATATTTTCGTCTATTTTTATTTTTCAAGCGGTTCCTTTTCGGAACGTATGAAATTTTGGTTGATGGTCAAATGGAATTCATTTTACCTAATTGAAAAAATAAACTAAAAGCATTTTTTTTTCTTGTAGAAAGAAAAATTAAATTACCCTATTTAACTAGTAAAAAAACGTTTGCGTAAAGTGAATTACTTTAGTGCTAATGTCGAAACGTATTCGTATTGAAATGGATCCATTTATTAAAAAGAGGAGGTAAGATTTTTCAACAATTATTATTTAAGTAGGTACAACAAAATAATGTGTTCGTGATTCTGTGTAACTTATATTGTTTTATAAATATGGCGGCACTTTTCTTCTTTTTATTTCTGTTGTTTTCCAATTTATTTTCCTAAAGTGCATTAATTCACTTGAAAATAAGAAAAGGGCATTAAGAGTGGGTGATTTTCGTGAGGTGAGATGCCTGAGGATACAATTTATTCGTATTGTCACAAGACTCTTTCAGACAGTTTTCTGCAGGGTGACCAAATCCAACCTTTCAAGCACAGATTGATATAATTGTTTAACAATTCGCAATCATGCGTTTTTAGTTAAAGATATTGACAGCGATGGCGCGGTTGGCGATACTTGTTTAATATATTTAGAATGCTTGACAGCATATCAAATAGTCTAGGCGTTTACCTATCTAAATTTTTATCTGTTTAAAAAACATCTCAATATCTAATAAATGTGTTTCATTCATTTTTCTATTGACGAAAAACAGGGAAGAAAAAGGCATTCCAGTAGATGGTGGTTCAACGTCAGCAGGATTAGTAACAACACCATCAGCGTCAACGATTATGTCAAATCAAATTACAACAGCTCGTCCAAATACAATAAATCCATTAACATCTCAAGTATATTCACAAAAATATCACACCTTATATCGTAAACGTGTTACTTTACCAGTTTTTGAATATCGGGCTGATTTCATGCGATTACTTGCTGAAAATCAATGTATTGTATTGGTTGGTGAGGTAAGTAGCACACGTGGAATACCAAATAGCTAGTTCCTAGTAATAAAAACTCTTCTTATTTTTGCACTTTAAATAAAATATTGGTAAAAAATATTCTACTAAATTCCAATTTTTTTTTATTTCTTCTTTTTTTTAATACGACTGTGACGTATACATACTTAATATTTAAATTTTTTCAGACTGGTTCTGGAAAAACAACACAAATACCACAATGGTGTGTAGAATATGCTCGATCAATTGGTTTAAAAGGTGTCTCATGTACACAACCACGTCGAGTGGCAGCTATGTCTGTTGCACAACGTGTATCCGAGGAAATGGACGTTATTTTAGGTCAAGAGGTGGGTTATAGTATTCGATTTGAAGATTGTTCAACACCATCAACTGTACTTAAATACATGACAGACGGTATGTTATTGCGTGAGGCTATGAGTGATCCAATGTTAGAAACATATCAGGTTATTCTATTGGATGAAGCTCATGAACGGACATTGGCAACCGATATTCTAATGGGTGTTTTAAAAGAGGTGATTCGACAACGAAATGATTTGAAATTAGTGGTAATGTCAGCAACACTTGATGCCGGAAAATTTCAACAATATTTTGATAATGCACCTTTAATGAATGTACCTGGTCGAACACATCCCGTTGAAATATTTTATACACCTGAGCCAGAACGAGATTATTTGGAAGCTGCTATCCGTACAGTCATTCAAATCCATATGTGCGAAGAAATCGAAGGAGATATTCTAATGTTCTTAACGGGGCAAGAAGAAATTGAAGAAGCATGCAAACGAATTAAGCGTGAAATTGATAATTTAGGACCAGAAGTTGGTGAATTAAAATGTATTCCATTGTATTCAACATTACCACCAAATTTGCAACAGCGAATTTTTGAACCACCACCGCCTCCAAAAGCGAATGGTGCCGTTGGACGTAAGGTGGTTGTTTCAACAAATATTGCTGAAACTTCATTAACCATAGATGGTGTTGTATTTGTTATTGATCCTGGTTTTGCAAAACAAAAAGTTTACAATCCTAGAATACGTGTTGAAAGTTTGTTAGTATCACCAATTAGTAAAGCATCGGCACAACAGCGTGCTGGCAGAGCTGGTCGTACTAAACCTGGTAAATGTTTTCGCTTGTATACCGAAAAAGCATATAAAAATGAAATGCAAGACAATACTTATCCGGAAATTTTACGATCAAATTTAGGTAAGACATAAGATTTTACAAATTATAATTATATAATGACGACTTCAAAACAAAATATATATATATAATTTTTTTAAAAATATTTTAACACAGGAACCGTAGTATTACAATTAAAAAAATTGGGTATCGATGATTTAGTTCATTTTGATTTTATGGATCCACCCGCACCAGAAACACTGATGCGAGCCCTAGAATTATTAAATTATTTAGCAGCACTAGATGATGATGGTAATTTAACTGATTTGGGTGCAGTCATGGCTGAATTTCCACTTGATCCTCAATTAGCTAAAATGTTAATTGCCAGCTGTAATCATAATTGCTCAAATGAAATACTATCAATTACGGCTATGTTGTCGGGTGAGAAAACAAACTTTTTTTCATTATTTATTATTTGTATTTCTTTCCAGTTAACTTATTTTATTTTTGTTAAATAATTTTTCAATTTTATGTATATTTTATACTTAATGAAATTCTACTTTCTACTATGTATATTATATATGCTAATTTTCAAGTATTACTGTACTCTGTTATATTCTCCAATTATATATAATTTTAAGCTGACCATATTTAACGAAATACCTTGAAAAGGTTAATGATAATACAGAATAAAGATAGGCCTACTATACATTCGAGAATTTATATTATTATTTTAAATTATACTTACTGTTCGATATCCTCATCAATTTTGTTTTTATACCAAATTTTGTTATGTATTATATTGATTAAAGTGTCTAGATTAATAATAGTTATAACATAGTTTTCTTTATTTTATTGTCCAACAAATTGGGACATATTTAAAAGTTAATTTCATTGACAAAACTTATTCAAGTAAAATAATTGTCATTTTTATATATAATTGCATTTATAATGTATTAATTAGTTACGGTTAAGTGATCACAAGATAAATAATAATTAATTTGATCATGAATAGTTATGTGATATGATTTGATTACGTTTTAATGATTAATTTGTAAGAAACTTGATTTAAATAATATGTCTATAACTATAAATCTTACTATCTCAGATCATATTTTTAATATTAGTGAGCGCAAATTAACTAGTGTAATCAAATAATAAATACCTATAGAAAGAAGAAAACTTAAAAAAAAAAAACCAATAATAATATTTCTATTGTGTGAAGGGGTGTGGGGGGGATGGGAATCTAATACCTAATTCATGTGCGACCTTAAATATTTTTCAAAATTGAATGCTTAAATAGAAATCAACATTTTTCCTTAGATGATTTCACTTAGACCTCCTATTTGAACGTAATATGGTCTAAAGAAAAAATGTTGTTGCAAAACAAAAGTGGATGAATAGTAATAAAAATATATTGATTACTATTTCCACAATGAATTTAAATATTCCAAATAAAATGTAATTTATCTCAGTTGAAAAAATTTAAAAAAATTAATTTAACATCGCACATGAACTAACAATAAAATAGCCCTAGGTTAACACACAAATTCAAAACAAAAACAACAACTATATTTGTGGGACGTTTGCTGTGCCCCATTATATTCCCGTTATTTAGTACCACAATGCTTTGTTCGACCAAATGATGTTAAGAAAGCGGCTGATGAAGCAAAAATGCGTTTCGCCCATATAGACGGTGATCATCTAACATTACTAAATGTTTATCATGCATTTAAGCAAAGTAAGTTTTCAATAATATAAAACTCTATATATAGTTTTTGTAATGTAATCAAAAAAAAAAAAAAAAACCCACACACACATTTCTTCTTTTTATCGTAATGCAGGTAACGAAGATACAAATTGGTGTTATGAAAATTTTGTGAATTTCCGTTCATTGAAACAAGCTGATAATGTTCGCCAACAATTATCACGAATTATGGATCGATTTAATTTAAAACGTACTAGCACCGATTTCACATCAAAAGATTATTATATAAATATAAGAAAAGCATTAGTTCAAGGTTTCTTTATGCAGGTAAATAAATTAGACAATTAGATTTTATAAATTTAAAGGCTATTGGATTTAGTGTGTCCGTTTTATTGTAAATTACTAAATCGACGTATTATGATTAAACATGCCGTCATACAAATAACATTCACACACACAAAACATACCAAGTCAGCCGTATGCTCATTTTACACAACATTAATTTCGATTACATAAATCAATTAATTTTAATTAAAAAAAAAAAATATTTTTACGAAATTTCATTAAAATATAGGTAGCACATTTAGAGCGTACCGGGCATTATTTAACAATAAAAGACAACCAAGTGGTCCAATTGCATCCCTCTACATGTTTAGATCATAAACCAGATTGGGTTATTTACAATGAATTCGTATTAACAACTAAAAATTATATTCGAACTGTGACCGATGTTAAACGTAAGTAGCAATTTTGGTATTCAATCAATGTCAATGTTTTTTTTTTCATTTCGCTCTCAAATAAATATCTTTTTATTTTCCAGCTGAATGGTTATTGAAAATTGCTCCACAATATTATGATATGAATAATTTTCCACAATGTGAAGCAAAACGTCAATTAGAAGTCATGCAAGCTAGAATCGATTCAAAACAATTTCAACAAGGATTCTAAAGGAATTAACCTCGATTATAATTTAATTAATTACTTTATTTTCACTTTTTTTTACATATATAAATTTGATCATAATAATTATTTTATATTACCTATTACTGATAATAATGTTTAAACATGAGATTAAATTTCATATTGTATATTTCACATACTTTTAATTAAAATCAGTTTTTCTTTCTTTTTGATACATAGACGGGCATAATTTTAATATGTATTGTATATGTTGGCTACCGCATTTGTATAAGTGTATCTATTAAAGAATTGCCTTTTCGTTAGCTAAAATGAACAACGAATTTTTTTTTATTCTTATTTTTTAATCTTTAATTTAAAAAAAAAAAATAGTGTATAAAATTGGAAGAAAGGGAGGAGAGAGCTAGAGAAACTTGTGTGCGCATCGATGTGATGGAAAAAAAAATAGTTTGTATAAATTGTATTTATACAATTTAATAGTAAATGTAGTTTCAGCACCAGTACATTCATACATTTTTACTATAACTTAAGTTTTTTAGCAGCAAGTCATATATTGCTTATATTAGTATAAATAAAGTGTTCTTACATTCCATTTTCTAATATTACATCGCTACAAGCAAAGCAATTCATTCGTATAATCGTCTCATAGATCTATTATCAAATTATTAATTATAAGTTGTTAGACGGCAAATATTAACAATAAACTTTTATCATACTTTGATTAAAGGTCATAAATGTAAAAACAAATGTTGATTTAGAAAGCAAAAAAAAAAAAAGAGTGTATGTCACTCAGTTAATCTCGCCTTTAAATATTGAATAATAATATTGTAATAATATTTTCCATATTCCTTTCCATTTAAGAATAATACATATATTTATTATAGACAAAAAAAAAAATATTTCCAGAACTTTCATTGAATATAATTATTTTCTAATAAAAGTAATGAATAAATATCTTTTATTTGAAAAAAGCCAGTGTTCTTAATTTGAAAATTTTCTTATTTATCCGGTTCTCGGGTGCATTTTCTTGAAATTTATTCGATTTATTGATTCATTTTGGTTTTTGTATATGGGCCATTCCACGCTAAAAGTGACTTCTGTAACATAAGTTACGAGCTTTTTTAAATCTCACATCCAAAATACAGTTTGAATTGAGAATTGATGTATACCAAGTTGTTTATTTTAATAATATGAATAACTTTGTCTTGTATCACTTTTCAATTAAAAATATATTTTAGATATGAGATTTAAAAAACATAGTAACTTACGTTACCGTTTAGTATGGAATGGCCCATATGGCCACGTAACAACCGTAACGCATATTTATTATTCAATAATTTAAATATTGGGCAGATTTCAAACTTTAATTTGATAAAATGTCTCAATGCTATGTAATCATTCGGTTAGTGAATAAGAAAATTGGATTATGGTCGTTACATGGAATTTCTCATATTTAATTGACATTAAGAAATCGTATAGAGTTTCATGTAAAAGTTTATATTGACCCATATTTGCCACAAAAAGGGTAATTACAGTCCCATCATATCTGAATTTTCATCTAGAACTAGATTTATCGCGTGATTTCTTTAAATTTTATAAAATTTACACACACAAATAAACATAAAATTTCTTATTATCAAACATTAAAACAAATGCATTTAAATTAGTGGGAAAACTAAATATTTATTAATATTTCAATATTACATAAAAATTATACTTGCTAAAACACAACATTTTAAATGTGATATAATTTTTTTTGTTATGTGATGCAATAAAACATCTTATATTACAAACATGTTAATACCTGATGCAATAACAAAATATATTACATCACATCGCTTAATCGCACAATAAACGAATGCTGAAGTATTCCCAAAATTTATAGTTTTCGTTTTTCTGCGCTATCAAACTAATTACCGAACAATTTAAATCTCTATATTGTTACAAATTAGAAAAGTTGTTTTTTCTTTAATTTGGTTATTAACATAATTGTATAGTTGGATTAATTTCTTGATACACCAACCAAAGCTGGTCGTATGCATCGTTCATGCAATTTATAACCGATTTTAGTAACTTCAACTACAGTGTCTGGTTCAACACCTTCGCTGTCCTGAAAATATTTTAACATTTACTAAAATCCAATTTCAATTAAATATAGAAGATTTCTCTAGAATGTATGAAATTACCTTTTGAAACAACGCTTCATGTAAATTAGGATTGAATTTTTCATTCAATGGATTCACAGCTTGTAGACCATGTCGATTAAAAACTTGTTCCAGTGTATTCTTTGTCATCAATAAGCCTTCGTATAAATTTTTTAAATGTGGATTCTCTCCATTTAGTTGGTCTTTTGGAACTGCATCAGTAGCGTGCCCCAAAATATCAGCTACTTCAAGTAAATCTTTACAAAAACCTTGAATTCCAAATAATTTTGCATCAGCAATTTGTTTTGTTAAACGTTTTCGCAAATTTTCGCCATCAGCTAGGGAACGTTTATATTTATCCTGTAAATAATAAGCATATGTTAATGAAATAAATAAACGAATGGTTACATCATAATTCAGTGCTTACAAGTAATTCACTATTCTTTTCATTTAATGTTGTTAACTCAGTTGTAAGTGCTTCAATATCGGCGATTAATTTCTTTTCGGATTCGGAAGGTGTTGATTCACTTGAAGCATTTGTTTCTTGTTCTGTTCGAGTCTCTGAACTAGCGTAAGATCTTTTGAAAGCCGAGAATGTTGGTAATATTCTGTATTAAAATAAAACAATAATTAATATTTATCAGAAATTGATGAAATTTTATCATGTTTCGCATACTTTCAGAATAAAAAAAAAAAATTACATAAAAATACATGTTATAGGTTATAAATTAACTTCGAAGTTGCATCATTTTACTACAATTTTAATCTTACCTTAAATATTGAGATGATTTAAGTGATGGCATTAAATTACCAACACGTAATATTAATTTTGAACTTATTGATGCCATATTTTTGTAATTTAAAATAAATACTGCGAAATTTGAAATATTTTCTTTCGACCAGAAATTTCTAATATTTTTCATGAAGCACGAATATTGCGTGACGCTCACCTTCAATTTCACTTTGACACATCGGCAATGAACACGATTACGTACAAATACAAATTCGCTATTTCGTTTCGAATTTGACATAAAATTAGTATTCTCGCGGAAATATATAAAAAATTATGAAAATTAGTCAGAAAATCAAGGAGCAGTCATTATAAATGATCGTTTCCACATGATTTTTGATGAAGTCGTTTTTTTTATTTGGTGTTTGTTTATAATAATTCTAGCCAAATATTGTAGATTTTTGTTTTTGTATAGAAAATTCTGTCGCTTTCATTCTATATGGGATACTTTAACCGCTTAACAAAGCAGATTATAAAGCTAGCTTTCACTGCAGTTTCAATATTTGTAAACTCATGATGATATGTAAACGAATACGTCATTATTATAAATAAATATGAAATATGATGGAGACAACTTATTCTTTCCCAATTTAATCTATACGATCTCGAAGATCCACTTATGACATTTATTGTTTTGTTTATGAATCGATTTAATCTAAAAAACTATTTAGTACTTTAGTATAGCATAATATATACAGCGCTTCCAAAAATATATAAAATTCCATACGTGGCTTCATCACAATATACTATTTCTTTATAATTGATGATCTATATATAATTTTTCTAAATAATCTTATGGAAGAATTGATAGCTAAAGTCCAACATATGATTTCATTGAAATGTTATGCTAGCTTAATCTAATTCTAAAACATAAGTTATGATGATAACGTTACCATCAATTTTTAGTATGAACGAACATTGATCATGCAATATTACATGAAATTGAATAAGATAAATAAATTAATTGCTTTCCTATTATAATTACGATCAATTAAATTATACTGAAACTCGTGTGAACAGTGGATAAGATGCTCGGTGATTCTGATAAATACAGTACAAGTTCGCGGCTAACTTGTTGACTACTCATTCGTTTATTTTATATATATATATATATATATATATGTTTATGCATAGGTATATTTTTTTTTGTTTTAACCAAAACCAAAGCATCTAAATACAAATGCAATGTGCAATAGCGTTTATTTAATGGTATACATATATCATAGAAATAATAGTTATGTGTTGAAAAATTTTGACACACATTTATTGTCATTATTTTAATAAAATAGAAATACATATTCATTATAAATTTTACCAAATCATATCGGCTATAATTTATCGTTTATGAAGTATCAACCTATCATTGAAGTGTTTTAGTGTTTTTTTTTATGTTATATGTGAGTGGGCTTGTTGAAATGGTAAAAATAGTATTATTTTTTTTGTTTGCATTTAAGTAGTTAACTGAAATGAACCATATTGTTTGAAACATTTGCTGTATAAATCATATAACGTGCAAATCAAAATTATACATAAATTCTTTAAATGTGGTTAATCCAAACATACAAAGTCACACATTCATCAATTAATTTGCTATAATTTACATTTTTTTTATTTATTTTTTTTTATTGCGGATACAGTTATTCTAATTTCTCATTGCAGAATCATGATTAATAAATACAAATAGAACCATACAACAAAAAAAAAAAAAAAAAAATTATCACCATTATTTTAGTGAGTGCCAACTGTTTTCTATTGTAAATTCTATTACTAACCATAATCTAACTTGATTATGCCTTATTAAGCACCAACAGTTTTTTTTTTTTTTATTTTTCATTGTGGGTATTGTTTCTAACAAATAGTGAAATAATTATATTGGATTCTAACTTAAGCAATTATTTATTACATTATAAATGGAAATCGGTATGCAAATTTAGCAAATATTGCTGTTCGGCTAATTGACTATACTTAAATTAAAAAAAAAAAAAATAAGAAAAAACAAACAATAAATAACAAACAAAATTGAAAAAAAAAAGATCAGTATCATTTCTAAATTGTAATAAGAATTTTTCTGATAAGAAAGAATTTCTGAATCAGATTATGCCAGTCAGAATATGGGCACTACTTTATGGTTTATGATGGCTTATAATTTATTTGCATACCTACAATTTATAGTTATAACTATTAGTACCTACTCGTACGTTATAAGAATTAAATTTCTTAAAACTAAAATATTTCTTCAATACTTTTTTCTTAACAGAATTTATATAAATAGGTTTTTACTTTTCTTTTTTTTGCAGGTAGTAACCGATTAAAATACACAACGCTAAGTATAATTTTAACCAATATTAAGTTATAATTATAAATATGTTTAATTTTACGGGGAGTGGCGGCAGTAATCAAAGCTGCTTTAGCACAATGAGTCTTCCTAGTTTAGGTGAAATGGAACAAACAGTTTGTATGCTTGAACGTGGTACAATTATAACTAAATATTATCCACGTCGGCGACCTGAACAAAAAACTTTAATGTTACGGAGAGAAACAAGACAGGTAACTATTTATAATGAAATTGTTTTACTCTCAGAGTCAAAATTATTAATTAGGTAATTATTTTTTTTTTTTTAAGTTAATTTGGGCATCAGCAAATAATGCAAATACACGCACTAATTATGAAGGTTCATTAGAATTACGTGAAGTTAAAGAAGTGCGAGTTGGAAAGACATCCAAAGAATTTGAAAAATGGAGTGATGAAAGTAAATCAGTTGATTTTACAAAATGTTTTGTTATTTTTTATGGAAGTGAATTTAAATTAAGATCATTATCCGTTGTTGGTAAGAATTTCTTTTTATTGAAATACTTCTTTTAATATAATTACAGTTTTTTTTTTATTGCATAATTTCTTTTTAATTTCTGTTAAATAGCATTTTCTGAACAAGAATGTGAAAATTGGATTCGTGGCTTACGTTATATGGTAAGCGATACAATCTCATCACCATATCCATTAGAAGTTGAACGCTGGCTACGTAAAGAATTTTATGCTATGGAAAATTCAAGAGAGACGTTTGTATTTTTCATTAATTTCTTTTGTTTATAGAAACAGCAATCTTATTAATTCAGACAATAAAAAACTAATAATAATTTTCAAATTTAAAGAGTTACAATGAAAGAATTGAAATCATTTATGTCTCGGGTTAATTGTAAAATGGGCACTGCAAAATTATTGGAACATTTTAACAGTGTTGATGTACGACAACGTGGAGAATTACGTTTCGATGATTTTTTACGATTGTATCAAAAATTATTAATTTCACCATCAGTAAGTTTGATGGTTACTTATTCGAGTTTAATGTTAAATTTTAATATGTTTCTAATTTTTTTTTTTTTATGTTCAATTTTTATTTAGACAATAACAGATTGTTTCGATAGACCATTTCCATATTCAAAAGACAGTCAAATTGTACCATTACAAGAATTTCATCAGTTTTTAACGAATGATCAAAACGATACAATCATTGGCAAAGATGTTAAAACTGTTTCAACTTTCATAACCGATTTTGTTCAAGATCCACAACGTGATATACAAGAGCCATTTCTAACAATACCAGAAGTAAGTAAAAGTATTTATTATAATTTTTTTGTTGTGCTTTTAATATTTTTTTTTTTTATTATTATTTGGATTAGTTCATAGATTTTCTATTTTCAAAACAAAATGAAATTTGGAACAATAATTGTGACAAAGTTTATCATGATATGAAACAACCAATGTCTAATTATTGGATCGCATCATCACACAACACATACTTAACAGGTGATCAATTTTCTAGTGAATCGTCAACGGAAGCTTATGTAAGAGCACTGCGCATGGGTTGCCGATGCATAGAATTAGATTGTTGGGATGGTCCTGATAACATGCCATTAATATTTCATGGACATACATTTACAACAAAAATAAAGTTTCGTGATGTCATAAAAACGATTAAGGAGCACGCATTTGTTACATCCGAATTTCCAGTAATATTATCGATTGAACAAAATTGTTCATTGGCACAACAACGTAAAATGGCACAAGCAATGCAAGAGGTGTTTGGAGATATGCTATTAGTTCATAGAGTTGATAAAAATGAAACACAGCTACCATCTCCTTATCAATTACGTCGTCGTATAATATTGAAGCACAAAAAATTACCAGAAGTTGAGGACGGCACATTACCACGGTCAGCTGATGAAAGTGAAAGTATTCGTAATGTACCGAAAGAGGGAAAATTATATTTACAAGACCCCGTAGATAAGTCATGGAATTTATACTTATTTGTATTAACGCAACATAAGTTAATGTACAAATCAGAACCAGAAGAAATGCGAGATGAAGAATTTGAAATGAGTTTTCCGCGCCCCAAAGAAAGCGTTGTTAATGATGAATTGCATTTTGGTGAGAATTGGTTCCATGGAAAATTAGAAGGTGGTCGACAAGAAGCTGAGCAATTACTTGATTCGTACAAGCATTTGGGCGATGGAACATTTTTGGTACGGGAAAGTGCAACATTCGTTGGTGACTATAGCTTATCGTTTTGGCGTCGCAACAAACCAAATCATTGTCGCATTAAATTAAAACATGAGCATGGCTTAACAAAGTATTATTTAGTTGAAAATTACGTATTTGATAGTTTATATAGTTTGATAATGCATTATCGACAGAATGTATTAAGAAGTTCCGTAAGTACAATTAATGATATAATTATGACAACTATGAAATGATTTCATTTTGTTAATAATTAATTTTATTTCTTAGGAATTTTACATAACACTAAAAGAACCAGTACCACAACCAAAAAAACATGAAAATCAAGAATGGTTTCACCCAAAAACAACACGTGAGCAAGCTGAAACAGTTCTAATACACCTTGGTGATGGGTCATTTTTAGTTCGTTCAAGTGAACATGACTCTTCTGTTTATGTGATTTCATTTACGTGAGTATATTTTCATTTGAAATTGATAGTTTATTATTCACTATTTAGTTTTTTGTTTCACACATGATTTCCATTAGCTAAAATCCATAAACTAAAATCTCTGTTTTACTATTATATTTATAGTGCATATCGTAAAGTGAAGCATTGTCGTATTAATGTTGAAGGCCGTTTATATGTTGTTGGCGAATCATTATTTGAAAGTCTTGTTAGTCTAGTTCATTATTATACACGTAATCCACTTTATCGTAACGTTAAATTGATCTTTCCGATATCGAAAGATGTTCTTAAGGCCATGACAAAAAAATATGGAAATGGTGCATTGGTAAAATGATTAATTCTATGAATTGTGATATGGCTGAATATTGAAAAAAATTATTAATTTTTTTAGGCACATGAAAATAATGAAAATAGCGGTGATGAACCGGGTGGCGACGCATCAAGTTATATGGATCCATCAGCAGCTCAAGAGCGGGTAATTATTTATTTACTTGTACATAATATATGTCCAGTCCATGGTCCATAGTGATTTCTTTTAAATGTTAATTTATTTATTTTTCTGTACCTTTTAGATTACAGTCAAAGCATTATATGATTATAAAGCACAAAACGATGATGAACTATCGTTTTGTAAGCATGCTATTATAACAAATGTCAAAAAGAAAGATATTGATTTATGGTGGACTGGTGATTATGGTGGTAAAAAACAACATTATTTTCCAGCCAATCATGTACAAGAAATTGAATCGAATGCAGATGGACTTAGTGATGATAGCTCTAGTGATACATTCACACACACCGATTCATTTGATGTGCATGGTGCTGTGGTGAATTTTACATTCGATTTAAATGAACCAGAAGTACAATTTAAATTGCGTATCCAAACACCATCGATGCAAAATGTTTTTGAAATTGGCTTTAAAAATCATGAAACAGCGCTTGAATGGGATAAGGCTATTAAAGAAGCTGCCCAACTTGCCAGCCAATTGGAAACCCAGCGACGCAAAAAAGAGCGTAATGCACGCGTGGCCAAAGAAATGTCTGACTTAATCATTTATTTTCGAAGTGTTCCATTTAAAGATAAGGGTTGGGTATTTTATGAAATGTCTAGTTTTCCAGAAACAAAAGCCGACAAATGTTTTATTCAACAATATTCACAAGCTTGCTTAAAATATCATCGAAATCAAATAAGTCGCGTTTATCCAAAAGGTCAACGTTTGGATTCATCCAATTTTAATCCAATCACATTTTGGAATGTTGGCTCACAAATGATTGCATTAAATTATCAAACGCCCGACAAACCAATGCAATTAAATCAAGCAAAGTTTCGTGATAATGGAGCATGTGGTTATATATTAAAGCCGCGTTGTATGTTAAATGATAAATTCGATCCATATGATCCAAATACTTTGATTGGTGTTGAAGGTAAAACAATAAATATTCGTATAATTGGTGCACGACATCTTTGTAAATCAGGTCGAAATGTTAATAGTCCACTGGTCGAGGTTGAATTATTAGGTGCTAATTTTGATGCAGGTGTTAAACATAGAACGAAAGCTGTTGGTAATTAAATGTTTATTAATTTTACTAATTACAATTTACAACTTCGCGACTAATATACTTAAAAATAATAAACTTTTTTGTCAAATTACTACTACTTTTCCCAGAAAACGGATTTAATCCAATATGGAATGAAATTTGTGAATTTCATATAAAAAATCCATACTTTGCAATGTTAAGATTTGAAGTCCAAGATGAAGACATGTTTGGTGAACCGAATTTCATTGGACAAGCTGTATTTCCGGTATTTTTTTCTAATTCTTTTTTTTTCTCACAAACCGACACTAGTTTTTAAAAAATAAGTATTTCAATATTCATTATTTTTTATTACTTTTTCAGATAAATTCTCTGCGAACGGGCTTAAGAAGTGTGTCCCTAAAAAATAAACATAGCGAAGAATTGGAATTGTCAGCCTTATTAGTACAAATTCAAATTAAGCATTCGGATATTAAATAAGTTTCAAAGATAATCAGTCAGTTATTGTAAGACTAAAATAAAATTTATTCTACAATTAAAATAATTTAATCGTTCGTCTATAAGAAATATTCAAATTTTAAGATATATAAAATGAAAATTTGTTTTATAATTAATTATATGTTATTTAAATAGATTACCATTCTGAAAAAAAAAAACAGTTAAATAAAAATTTATCAAATTTAAAAAAAACCGTGACGATTTTTTTTTTGTATTTTGGACTATCCAGAGATAGTTTAAAAAAAAATATGTACAGTGGAATCTCGAAAATTAGAATCACTCGGAAATTAGAATTGCAAAATTCAAAATCGATCGATAATTGGACTAGCAAAAATCAAAGTTCTTCTAAATTTATAGCCAGTATATTCTTAGAGCCATTTATATGCATTTTTAAGTGTTAACTTTCTATTGTTTCTCTAAAATTAGAATATTTATTCGTCCAAAACTTTTCGATTCAAATTTTCGAATTTCCACTATATATCGTTTTTTTGTCGCTCATTCACATATTATAATGTTATCGCATTTTTGAGATAATTAAAACTAAATTCTCAAAGGTATTTTTATTCGTGCTTAATATTATAATTAATTGATATATTATATCTGAATCATTCTATAAATGTCAACCGAATACACGAGTAGGCAGTAGACTTACATTAAATAATGATTACTAGTGTTCATACATTTCGGTCAAGGCAACACATAGATGTTTAATTCATAAAAGTATTACAGAATTGAAAGCCAGTAAGACCTATAGAAAACGTTAAAAGTTTCACCCAACACGTATGATGTATTGCATACTGTAACTATGTTTTAAATATTTAATTGAAATATCCAAGTGCCAACCTCGGTATTTGTGTATTTGAAATATACTTGAATTTAGTCAATCTTACAGATAGAATTTTATAAATCAGTCAACAAATCCATCTTCATATAATTTCGAAAAATCTAATTCGTAATTACTCTTAATGCATTTATTATATAAGTATTATATTTAAATTAAATTAATTATAATTTTTTTTTCCACTATTCCATTATTCAATCCTCTATTAAAATGGAAAAAAAATTTAAATTGTACGGCTGATATACTTACATTATACATACATATTGGGGAAAAGCATTTCTTTAATTCTGAATGAGTACGCATGATTTAAAATCATAAAATACAATATATGCCAAAATACACCATTGCAACGAAACGACCGATGTGAAATTTAAAATATAGCGAAGAAGACTGTGTTAAAATCGATTCGATGCATAAAACCATAACATACTACCTCTGTAACTGTATCCTTGTTCGCCTACTCATTAGTTATTTCAGTAAAAGATTTATACACGAATGTTGTATGAAATAATGATACACACCCCAGAGTATAAAGTATATTATATTAGTCCGGGTAAATTATTTAGTGTTTTCTATGCGTAATTGCATCAATATTTAAGTGTTTTGTTTTAAATAGAAAAAGAAAAAAAGAAAATTAAACAAATAATTTAAGGTGGTTTATTATATTTCTATTTACGAAAAATAAATACAGGTTAGATGATTTCAAAATATTTTTCATTTCATTTAGATATTCGTATGTTGAGTGATGTATGATTTTATTTTTATTTTTATGTGCGATATTGCGAAAATGTAAATATAATCGCTGGATGGAAATTTACCATCATTGATTGCATGGAAATTACGTCGTTCTTTTCCTAATGTGTGAAATGCCATCATTTAATTAATTTGTTAATTGTGATTGATCTTTATTTATGTCTATTTTTTTAATTTATTATTAAATTACTTTTAAGTCAAATATTCAATTACAATTAGTAGATTATATTTCTTCCGAGATATTAATATTCAATCAATCATATTCTATTTCCTTATTCATTACCTTTATTATTTATAATATAATAGAGGTAAACCCGAGTGTCGTATTTTTTTTTTTTTTCGTAAGTTTGTAAATTTCAAAAACTTCATATAAAGAAAATACCAGCTTACGAACTTTCGGGTTTACCTCTAATATTTTTATTCTCAGAAAATTTAATTGAAAATCCATTGACATTTTATAGTTTTCATGATAATTATATTTATATATATCGGGTACCTACCCACTTAATATGTAACATTATTTTTATTTTATATAACTTTGTATATTTTTTTTTTTATATGACGGTATATATGAATGTTGAATAATATATAATTAATTATATATTGTATGCGTCTGATTGCTGTAGATAAATATAAATAAGTGGTGAAAATGTTAAATTATACGTTTTTTTTTATTTTTAATTAAAGGATTTACTGCCTCTGTTCATGGTAAGCTTTTACCATCAATTGTGAGTTTGGATGAATACGATAGAAATGAGTGCTGACACTGAATTCCTAATTATAATATAAACGTATCATATTATATTATATAATAATATTTTATTTTTTATATGGTGATTGAATCATATTATGCATTTTAATAAGAATTATAATGAGTAGTACACAAAAAAAAACTACTGCACCAGCCACACCAATATCATGTCGAATGTTACGTTCACCATCGCATGAAAGTGTTACAACAGATTTATCTTTATTTTCGGTATCATCATTAACATCGGAAGCATTTGGTGGCAGTGCTAGTAACAAACATCGTTTACTTGCATTTAAAGAACATCGTGGATCTAGTCCAAATCCAGATATAAAAGGTGTTCATTTGAATAGGTAAGTGGGTGAATGAACCGTAAGACTAACTATACATATTATTTTAATTATTTATTAATAATTATATATATTTGTTTGGGGAAGGAAGGAATTTTATTGACATTATGAAAATTTATAGTAAAGACCTTTCGCTTTAGACCTGCTGATATACCAGAAATCATGTGGCTCGAAGAAGGTAACGACCTAATACTTAGCTGTGCTCAGCTATCATCCGTACTAGGCATTCAAAAAAGTTTTAGTACCAGTGACATAACTCAATTACCA
This sequence comes from Catotricha subobsoleta, assembly GCA_011634745.2. Classification (NCBI taxonomy): domain Eukaryota; kingdom Metazoa; phylum Arthropoda; class Insecta; order Diptera; family Cecidomyiidae; genus Catotricha; species Catotricha subobsoleta. Next base: position 12,265 of record JAABKK020020146.1, on the reverse strand, counting down.
AATAACAAGATTAGTGCTATGAATAGTGTTGGTAATAATGGTAATGGTAGTAACATGTATTCAGATTTACAATCAAATACAGCAAGCCAACAGTTGCGTCATGCTGTATCTGAGATGGCACTAAATTCCCTCCAACGTTGTGGCTATATGTTAGATAGTGCACGTCTTGATAATGCATCGAGATCATGTTCAACGTGGGTTGCCGTTGGTGAATTAGCATCGACATCACAATTACCATCACCGCATGGTGGGCCAGTTGTAAATGTAAATACATCATCATCGCAACAACAATTAACAACAAACAGTTCATCGATACCATCACAACCAGCATTTACTGCAGCTGATTTAATACGTTCGGTTAATAAAAAAGTTCGCCAAAATTATATAAGACGTCGTCTATTGACAACATACCGTGCCATTGAACGTTTATCACAAAGTGAATTCAATTTAGATCAATTGGAAGCAGCTGCTGTTGCTGCAACTGTGAATGTTGGTCCAGGTCCTACTAAATTAATTGTACCAACTATACCAGCTAAATTAATATCACCCAATTCACCAATTAATAGCACTAATAATAATGTTTCATCGGTATCACAATTGCCATCAGAAACCGAAACGTCTATTATGAAACCATTGCAATCAGCAACAATATCAGAAACCGTTTCTCCTTGTGCTACTACCACTGCATCTACTAAACTAAAACCATCCGCACCAATAATATGTCCACAATTAAAGCAGAAGATTTCTATGAATATTAATCGAAATTTAACAATACATGATATTGAAAAAGAACGCGGACGACCACTATCAAAATATGATCGTAATATGATGATATTTAATTGGTTACATTCATTAGATGAAACATCTACAGTCGAAGACTATAATATGCTTTAGGTAATTAATTTCATAACATAAATATCACAAAAAGCGATAAATTTCAAATGTAAATTTAAAATATGTCTCTCTCAGTAGATGTTTTCAATTATATATATTTTTTTTTTTTTTATTTCATCAAAAGAGAAGTACGGATTACGGAACAGTATTTGTATTTAAATTTTTAAATATTAAAAAATTCTCAGATGAAGGAAATATTCAGAATATTCACAAATAATCATATTTATAATATTTAAATATGAATCAGATTCGTACGTTCTACTGACAAACCCCTTGGTGTATGTGTCTTGGTATTTATGGCGCCAAACAAATGGCTAATTAATGACTAATTAGTTTAATATTTATAATTTTTTTTTATTAAATAAAGATTCACTAACTAAAATATTACGAGATACATAGAATATGTATCTTGAAAATATTATGTAACTAGATTTTAGATATTTAAAATATAAAAAGTTTAAAATATAAGAGTGAAATATTAAAGATTTAGCAAATATATTAATTATAAAATTGATTAAGAAAATATATATGAATTGTATTTGAATATATGTTTCATGATATTTCATAAATGGTTGTCAAAATTTTCATATTATAATTTAAAAAAAAAATTGAAGATGTAATTGACTATTTGTTACCTATGACATAGAGAATTTTTTGTTATGATCTATAATTACTTGTAAGTATTTGGTAATTATAAAGAGTGTGATAAGAAATTATACTGTTTACTCTATGATGAATGTATGAGACATAATTCTATTAAATTACAGTTAGATAGTTTATGTTTATATATAATAAATTTGCATGCAAAATTAACTTTATTCTCTACAGCCATAATAAATTATTGCAATTATTTAAGATACAGTACACTCGCATTAACATAATACAGTTCATGTTATCGAGGTTTTCCCTATAACTGCTGAGGTCGTACAAAAAAACACAACTAATACCGGCCACTAATTATTTTGAAAACAAAACTTTTACCTATACATTACATATCCCTCGCCGGACCCACTAAAAAAAAAAAAGAAGTCTTATTGTAATGTTTTTTTTTTTGGTTAGCCAGGAGAGGGATACGATGTAACATGTTCGGTATTGGCCATTGGGTGAGTTGTTGTTTTTTTTTTTTTATATGACCTCAAATTTAGTAGTTATAGGGAAAATCTCGATAATATGAACTGTTTTATGTTAATGCGAGTGTACTGTAGTATAGCAATTGAAAATGAGTAAATTGCAATCGCATATTTAAATATAATTATTAAAATTATTTATAAAATATAAAATAATATATATGTATTTATACATTCATGTTTTAAATAAAAAATGAAAACAAGACATTTTATAGTAATAATAATAATAATAAGTAATATAAATCCTATAATTTGTTTATTGAGAGTTAATGGTAAAATAAATAATATTCATATCAAAATAAAATAGATAAAATAATCCAAAAATAAAAATAAAATGAAATAAAATACCTACGCTTCCATGATTAATGTAATTTTTTTTTCTTGTTATTTTATATAATATAATAATTATGTATATAAAAGAGATTTCAACAAATGAAAGGTACAATGTATTTTCCATCTATTCAATATTCCAAGAAAAATTTCCTTTAGTACTTACTTAATATTCATTTTAAAATATATATATATTTACAGAAGGTTTATGAATAAAAATGAAGCAAAATGGACTAACAATATCTAAGCAACAAGAAATTGCTTATTTATATAATATATTGAATGTAAGACAAAATCAATAATTTTTTAATGGATATTTCTCTTTACATTAAATTATTTGATATGATTTAAACATTTTTTTGATTTTTTTTTTTATATCGACCTTTAAGTTGTTTGATGCAGATAATTTCAATGATATATAAATCACAAAATTATCCTATGATTTCAAAAGAAAATAATTTAAAACAATTAAAATTTTGATTTAATCAAATTTGATTATATTGTCTTTTGAGCTTTTATGATTTACATTATTGAAATTATTTCAATTTAATTTTAATATAAATTGACATTAAGGAAGGCTAAAAATAAGTCATAGAATCCATATAAGATTCAATTATTTGATTAAATCAAACAATCCTGACTAAATAACAAAAGATTTAATTTTTAACTTAGCCAAATTGAAAAGAAAGAACCATTAGAATAATAATAACGAACAAAGCATTTCCAGAATAAAATTGCACAGCCACCAGAATAGTTTAATTCAAATACAAGCCGATGCGACGATAAATGAAGTGATCAGAGCCAAGGGTGAAAGGTGATCAACTGACATTTTGGGTTTTTATGAGTTAAATAGCAGAAATAGTAGCAAATAAATACAAAATGATTATCACCAATTTTTAACGATTTGGAAGTCACAGAATTTTTTTCCCAATCAATCAAACATTTGTATGATAAATGATCATTTTCAAATTCAATTTTCTCGAAATGAAACAAATGTCAATTGATCACCTTTGGTTCCAAGTCCTTCAAATAGTTTTTGCATATTTTCAACTATATTAGTGAAGATTAGAGCCAGATTCATAAAAATAATTTCAAACTTGAAAAATCAATTGTTATTATGCATACATCTTGTACAGATTTAATTACAGATTATGTATGATTTTCTTTTAAATAATCTTTTATTTTAACAAAAAGTAATCCAATTCATGTATTATTAGTTATTTTTTTTCTTGCTCAAACAAACATCAATTATAATTTAATTTATTTCAATTTTTATTAATATTTTATTTATTGCAGTAATTGCTTCATTAAATCAACATCATCCAAATCATCCGTTTCTGTTTCAACACCTTTTAATATAAGTAAAATTTCGCGTTCCATTTCAATAAGAATAGCTGGTTTTTGATACTAAAATAACACATAATAATTTCAATTTTAATAAGCTAATTTTTGTTAAAATGAAATTTCATTTCAATTGTTACCGTTATTATCAATGTATTATGTTGATGATTGATTGACAAATATTTTTGTTCCGGTTCTATGTTGCATCGTTCGAATTCAGGTATCGGAATATTTTTAAAAAACTTTTTATTCGTTGTTCGTACCATAATTGATTTTTTCTCAGCATTAACAGTAACGGAATATATTTCAATTGGATATGGAAGATTTCGAATACGCCATTCAATATTATTTTTGGTAATTCGTTTTGTTAGAATTGGCTAAAATAAAGATATTTTTGTTATATTTTATTTTATTAAAAAAAAATGTTACGGTCATTGAGCAATTAATTTTGAATTCATTTTATTATTTATACCTCTGTAACTGATTCTTTCACCAAGAAATTCATATCGTTCAGCGGACGAACGGCATCGCCTAATTCAATGTTGAAACTATAACTACCATCACCAAGTTCATTGTTCATATTACCAGCAGTTAAACTCAAAAGATCTCGATTAATTTTCCATGCACGTTTTAATACCACTCCCGTGTCCATGCTGTAATCTTCAATCATTTCAGCTCCATCCTGAAATTTGTAGTGAACTTTACGTATTTTACCAGAAATTATTGATGATTTTTCAGCATTTTTTATGTAATTTATCCAAGCAGCGTACGACATGGTTCATCAATCACAATTTACAAATTAATTTATTTAAAAAAACAAAATTATTAAATCAATATCGGCTTCTTTTTTTTTTTAGTTTGTTTTAGCAACGAACATAATTACTATTTTCTGATTCAATCTCTGTTACTAATATCATTATTATTTAAAATAAATGAAAGTAGATTATGTTCGAGAGGTTTGGGAAAACTTAAATTGGGATTCGGTTAAATTAATTTCTCATCTTATTATCAGAATTAAATTACAAAATTTGTCAAATATATGAAATTTTCGAAAAATAGTTGTTTTCATTTTCATGCTCAATTGACAGTTTGCACAATCATATTTTTAGTACCTTATCTATATTTAATATTTCATTAACTATGGTAACCCGATTAAAAATAAGCCATGCACGTGGAATCTTCGTTCAGTTTATTGTGATACACAATTCATTACACCATACACTTTCATAGTTACTGTGACAGTACACCATACCATAGTATGATTATCATCACAATTACTGTGAGTGTTATCATATACGAAAAGATAATTATCGTGTAAATGATCCAAAAAAATGATGGAATGTCCACAGTCAACTAGCACGAAATCAAATACCATGATCAAATAAAGTTAGTACTGAAAATGCTATAAAAGACTTAAATTGTATTGGAGTTTAAAATGTTTGAAATATATTAATATTAGAATCCAATTAATTAAATTCTCCTTAGAATTTTTAATTAATAAATTTTTTGATCGTTCAGTTTGTTTAAAAAGAAATACATTTTACATGTTTACTTTATGTGGTCATTTTCTACCATACAAAACGTAGATTTAGGTTGTTTTAATAGAGTGGCCTATTGATTTTATAATTCTTCTGTTTTTTTGTTGATCGAATGCTATTTTATGATCGTGACGGATAAATGTTCCTTATGTTGTCTACTATCAATCCCGCAATGTATTCTAGTTCGAAAAAATGTATGTGGTGTGGAATCCTCAATTCAGATTCGTGTATCATGGGATTGTTTTAACCAACTGCCCGATTAAAACTGTTTAAAATATTGTAAAGTTCTTGTGTGAACTCAATTAATCTCAAATATACGAGAAAGTTTCGATATTTCTAGAATTCGGTAGAATGCGTGTACTAAATATAAACTGAACGAAAACTATATAAACGTTAGGCAATACACTCTATTTTTCTCATTAAATTCTTCATTCGCCATCGCTATTACGATTGCATCAGACACACGTGAAGTTTTAATACTTGTTAAAAAAGAGAGTTAAATTTTTGTGCGTAATAATATTTGCCTTTAAACGAGTTTAAAATAAAAAATAAAATATAAAAAAATGTTGACTGCAGCAAGATTCGCATCCCGTTTGGTTGAAAATCATTCAGATTTAATTGCCAGGAGAACATATTCAACGATATTGAAAAATGTAAGTGCGCGTGTTGTGAGACATGAGTTTTTAAGATTTTTTTTTTTTTTAATTTTGGGTTAGAATATTTTGAGTATTTCATAAAATTATAGAATATTTCTTAAAATCAAAACAAAAACATTTATTAATAATTTGATTTAATTAAAAATTATCATAATTTATTAGAATTCCTCGCCGGTATTAAATAAAAATGGCGGCCCTACGTCAAGGAAATAATCTTCTTATTAACACAATATTAATTTAAATATTTTTTGAAAATAATAAAAACATTCTATTTAATATTTAGCATGCAGCCCCATCATTCACAGCGCTCAACACCAATTACACGCAGCAATTGCGACATAAGTAAGTACAATTACAATGATCCCATAATATACCGAAAAATTATTTCGCAAATATTGCGTCAGAAAATCTCTTTGTATTTGAGAAAAAAAAAATAGTTCTCGTTTCATTCGGTGTTGGTTACATAATTCACTTTATTACTTGCATGTTTTCTGAGAAACTTCCATTACGGAAAAATTAATTGCAAACTTTTCATATATTCAATAAATTTTCATTTTCATTTGTTGACAGTTCTACCAGATATCTGATGTAACAATGATAAATAAATTCTATCATTGCAATCAATTAGACCTGTTTTAAATTATTTTTATCATTTTCACTAATAATTAAGCAATAACTAAAATCGCAATAATTTCTTTTTTTTAAAATTCGGCATGTCATTTTTTTTTTTTAAATATAAAATCAAATACTTGGTTTGGAAAAGCAAATAGTACTTTTATAGCTCTTTTTAACATTAACATTTGAAAGTAAAAATTTTGAATTAATGACTAAATTTCATTTTTATTTAGAATTTTAAATACAAATTTGCCACTTCTTAAATGTTTAGCTTCCCACAATATTTCGATGTAAAATCGTATGCAACCTATTAGATCTTAAATTTTCTAAAATATTGTGAAATAAATTGTAACCCTAATGATTATAGAACTGCAAATGAAATACATGTAGACAAAAGGTTGTCATTGCAATTAAATATTTTCAACACAATAACTGAAGACAAAAGCGCATTAAGCAAAAACTATTGGATTTTAAACAATCGTAGAAAACAGAACATTGTATTGGCTATCATTGTTGGCATTCAGGTTCAAAATTACAATTACAAAAAAATGTTCAACTTAGTCGAACAATTTCTGGAATTTTCAAATATAGATAGAAAAAAAATACAAATTGTTCTGAATTTGTCTGGCCATGAAGTACATTTTTATATTAGAATTTAGAACACGTTAATATTTGAACTACGCTTTCGCATTCCATTTAAAGTATTAAATATTATTGAATTTTTTTTTCACCTAACTATTGCGTCTTTTATTTTCCGTTCACATTCTTAGGGCCATTTTTTCAATTGTGGTTTAACTTTGTTTTTTATTTTTTAATTTTATTTATGCGAACTGTCAAGTTAAACTTCGTTTAGTTTTAAACTCAATTGAAAAAATGGACTTAATGTACTTTTGTTTAGCATATAAATTCAAAAACGAAATAGTACAAAAGTGAAAAGATTGAACATGAGACACGTCATGTACTGTTTTTTTTTTCTTCAATGAGTCTTCTCTGCTCCTTATCTATTTCAACTTAAATATATTAACGACTGCCTTTAAAACAATCCAAATTATTTGTTTCAGGTCTGAAGGTGTCAAAGGCGCAGTAATTGGTATTGATTTGGGTACAACTAATTCGTGTGTTGCTGTAATGGAAGGAAAACAAGCAAAAGTAATTGAAAATGCTGAAGGGTCACGCACTACCCCATCACATGTTGCATTTACCAAAGATGGAGAACGTTTAGTTGGTATGCCAGCAAAGCGTCAAGCTGTTACAAATTCCGCAAACACATTTTATGCAACAAAACGTTTAATCGGCCGTCGATTTGATGACCCAGAAGTGAAAAAAGATATGAAAAATCTTTCATACAAAATAACACGTGCATCAAATGGGGATGCATGGATTCAAGCTACCGATGGTAAAGTATATTCCCCAAGTCAAATTGGTGCATTCATTTTGGTCAAAATGAAAGAAACAGCCGAAGCCTATTTGAATACACCTGTTAAAAATGCTGTAGTAACGGTGCCGGCATATTTCAATGATTCACAACGTCAAGCTACTAAAGATGCTGGTCAAATATCTGGCTTGAATGTCTTACGTGTTATCAATGAGCCAACTGCAGCAGCTTTAGCTTATGGTATGGACAAAACCGAAGATAAAATGTAAGTATGAGGAAAATATGTTATGGCTTTAAAATATTTAATTTTAATATTAAAAAAAATTTAAACATTTATAGTATTGCTGTATATGATTTGGGTGGTGGAACATTTGATATTTCAATTCTTGAAATTCAAAAAGGTGTATTTGAAGTTAAATCAACAAACGGTGACACACTTTTAGGAGGTGAAGATTTTGATAATGTCATTGTAGGCCATTTGGTTAGTGAATTTAAAAAGGACCAAGGCATTGATATTACTAAGGATCCAATGGCAATGCAACGACTAAGAGAAGCTGCAGAAAAAGCGAAAATTGAATTATCATCATCTGTGCAAACTGATATCAATTTACCATACTTAACCATGGACACCTCAGGACCAAAACATATGAATTTGAAATTTTCGCGATCAAAATTGGAAAGTTTAGTTGGTGATTTAATTAAACGAACAATTGCCCCATGCCAAAAAGCATTGGCTGATGCTGAAGTTTCAAAATCAGATATTGGTGAAGTATTATTAGTTGGTGGTATGACCCGTATGCCTAAAGTACAACAAACTGTTCAAGATCTATTCGGTCGTCAACCATCTCGCGCCGTTAATCCAGATGAAGCAGTGGCTGTTGGTGCTGCTGTTCAAGGTGGTGTATTAGCTGGTGATGTGACAGACGTTCTATTATTAGATGTAACACCATTGTCATTGGGAATTGAAACATTGGGTGGTGTATTCACACGTCTCATCTCTCGCAACACAACCATTCCAACGAAAAAGTCACAAGTATTTTCAACAGCTGCTGATGGACAAACACAAGTTGAAATTAAAGTGCATCAAGGTGAACGTGAAATGGCAAGCGACAACAAAATGTTGGGTGCATTTTCGTTAGTCGGTATTCCACCAGCACCACGTGGTGTACCACAGATTGAAGTTGTTTTCGATATTGATGCTAATGGTATTGTTCACGTGTCGGCCAGAGATAAAGGTACCGGCAAAGAACAACAAATAGTAATTCAATCATCCGGTGGCTTAAGTAAAGATGAAATTGAAAATATGGTTAAAAATGCTGAACAATTTGCCCAAGCAGATAAAGTTAAAAAAGAACGTGTTGAAGCTGTTAATCAAGCCGAAAGTATTGTTCATGATACTGAAACAAAAATGGAAGAATACAAAAGTCAATTACCACAAGAAGAGGTAGGAATTTTTTATCTGATCATTTTTGGAGCGTAGATTAATAATATATTTCCTTTTTTTTTCTTTTTAGTGTGACAAATTACGAGTGGAAATTACAAAAGTACGCGAATTATTAATCAACAAAGATACTGTAGATCCAGAAGAAATTAAGAAAGCAACTAGCACATTACAACAAGCTTCATTAAAATTATTCGAATTAGCATACAAAAAGGTAATTGTTTTGCAAACATATTTTTCTCATTTTTTTTTCCTAAATTAAAAAATTATATATAGGAAATTGAAAGCATGATCTATTTTTTATAGACTGCATTTAATAAAAAATAAAAAAAGCATATTCTAATATTTCAATGTACATATTTACAGATGGCGGCAGAACGTGAATCAAGCAACACCACACAGCAAACAACAGATGAAACACAACAGCAATCTGAACAAAAGAAAGAAGACAAAAATTAAAATGTTCTGTAGTTATTATGCATTTTTTTTTTTTTAATTGTTTCGAATGATTGAAGTTTCTGGAAGCATCTCCAAATATTATCTGAACACAGTTTTATCGTTTTCAAATTTTGTATGTTATTTAAGTAAATTGATTGTAAGTAAAATTCACTATCATTTAAGATGAATTGAGACCTTTTGACATTAAAGTAACAGCCGTTTGTTAGTGATTACTTTTTGCAGTACGGTAGCTTTAATATTATACCCTTAAAATTTAACTAGAATCAATTTAGTGAATTTTTCTTCCAACAAACTTAAGTCTATCATTCATATATATAAATATTGATATATAAATTATTAATTAATAAAGTTAGCGCCCAATAAAATGTTTTCATTAGAGATGAAAGTAATACTATTTATATTTTGATTTTACAACGGAAAAAAAAAATATGAAATTTATAAGAAAAAAAAGAAGATTAATCTGTTTGCACACTCAAAAATATTTTTCATTACATTTTTTAAGTTAACTAATCAAAATTATAATTGAAGTTAATAAATGCAATGTTGTAGTTGTATATGTTTATAGAAATTCGTATTTAACTGATCGAATACAAATAATGAATCGAAAAATATTTGTTTGCAAGCGGATGCTGTTTTAATTATTTTCTACTCTTGTTCATTTAACCATTGAAATTAGATTACGGATAGAAAAAACAATATTGTAATTAGATGAGAATATATTATTATAAACGGCTATTGAAAAAATATAATTAAAATATATTCAATAAATTACAATCGAAAATGTTTTTAATTCTTATCAGCATAAAATAAAAATTTCCACATCTAAAATAGATTTGCATAAGTCTATTCTGCAACTGACGCCAAATTCATCCAAACCAAAGTAAAATGATCCACAAATTTTGAAAGTACTGTAGAACAGTTAAACGGTAGAACGCAGTGACAGTTAAAATGTCAAATTAAATGTTGCCGTGAGACTATAGTCACTGTATAAAACCATAGTTGAGTCAACGGTGTATGGTGTTGTAAATTTACTACTCCTCTCCATTTTCCATTGTTTTTGTTCGGCTAAGTTTATGTTTTCTTGTATTTTCTAAACAACAATGGCTTTTTTTAAAGATTTTCTGATATTAAGAAATAAAAATTGTTATACAATTGCGATATTTTTCAAATAAATCTCAATGGAAACTATGGAAAAATGGAAAATGGAGAACACCGTTGGCTCAACATTGTACTATGACTCAACTATGGTTTTATACAAATACTATACGTGAGACTAAACATGTTAAATATCTCGGATTTTTGTTACAAAAATGAAAAAAATGCTGAAGCACCGATCCCATTTTTAATATTCCCGATGTTTTCAAGCATCCCGCTGAGGTCGCTACAGTATAAAAAAAATATTTTGTAACATTTTCCACTACAGCCCTTGTAACAAGCTGCCGGAGAACATCGGGAATATTAAAAATAGCTTTTTTGGGATCGGTTCTAATAAGTCAGTCACTTTTTTTTTTTTTTCATTTTAAATGCCATCGTGATCTGTTCTATCCCGTGAAACATTTTGGTCTGTGATGTTCACGGATGGACCACTAACTTGAAAATTGATACTTCATTTATTATTATTTTTTTTCTTTTATTTTTCTCCTGTTTAATTTCAACAAAGTTCTGTGATCTGAGCAAACGGTATTCTTGGAAAACAAACCATTTTGCAATGAATCAAGGACAAGTAAAGGTGGATATAGTGTGTGGTTTACTTCTAATTTCTTTTTTTAATGTTGTCTACTTACTTATTTATTTATTGGAAACATGTGGCATCAAATATCATTCGCCTTCTACTAGACTTATATGCTTGCTTTAAATTTTTTAAATATTATCGATGAATTAATTAATTTGAAAAACGATTAAACCACATTTAAAAAAAATTCCAGGAGACAAAAATATTTTTGATAAATGGGACAAGTGTATCGTAAATATGGCTGTGGTTCATAGTACTCCCATACCGATTGTATCAGTAATGGATTTAGAATCAGTAGCGCCAAGTCGACGCAGTAAATCAAAAGCATTCATTCCAAAATGTATTCATAAATTTTCCCTGATGAAAAAATTATGACTTTAGACACGAATGGTGATGAAATGAATACGTTTCGACGAATTGGTGAGCAAAAATAAGAAGTTCTATATAATAAAGATAATCGTCCACATACGCGATTTATTTATTTATACATATTGTATAACCAACGGACTGCGATCCCTATACAGGTTAAAATAAAAATAAAAATAAAATAAAAATGACTAATTAAAAATAGTTAAAAACAGTACCTACTGTGTTATATTAAACAAAAAACGAAAACAAAGACTTACCGTAACGTGGGCAGCGGCGCCGACTTTGCTATTTTGACAACGGTTAATTTTTTAGATGAAATAAAAGTTTTATTGTGTTCATTAATCTGTTAGAAGAAGGAAAACCATGTGGGGCCCGGAACAAAAGTTCA
>JAABKK020020136.1:0-18872 GCA_011634745.2 Catotricha subobsoleta | reverse complement strand
ATAAATTAATACTCAAATGATTATAATATAAATATTTATTATTACGTATATTGGTGAAAAAATCCTAACCTTGTTAGAAATTTTCTATGGAGATTTTCCGATTCGGAGAATGGCAAAAAAAGGGAACACATCTCACAGGAAAAATATTCGGATATCCTAAGGAATTACCATAGTCTATTCCGATTCGATATTGGTAAATACTCTCAACAATATATGGTCATTCCTATGGTAAATCCGAATAAGTGGTCAATAGGGTTACTCTATATCTGACTTGATAATCAGAACGGAACAGCCGTTTTGGGAATCGAACTTCATTAGCACAGTGTGATAGGTTTTTTTTTTTTTTTAAATAAGAATTAATGGTAGAAACCGTTTTCCTCCTACACGTCCAGTTTTTCTTTTATTCTTTTTTTAATTTTTTTTTTTTGCTCACTTTCTTTTGGCCTTTTCTGATTATGGCTAGACGGATTTTGATGATTTGACCTATCATTGAACGCACAATAAAACCAATAAACATTAAAGCCAAAACCTATATATTTTGATGTTGATTTAATTCTGCGTCTAACGGTAGGTCAATCATTAAACTCCGTTCAGCCAAATTATGAGAAAAATCAACTTGAACATTAGTACATTTCAATTTTTGATAAAGATGGGTAGGTCTCTGGTTTATTGCGTAAATATTGAAGCCATTATGGAATATTTGAAAATACCAATTTGAGTTCAGTTTCAGTGAGTGTGAAGATTGTTCATTAATATGTAGTTTATACATTTTTTTTTTTTATTTTTCAAAATGAAAACCAAAACATAGAAAATCTAAAATATACATATTTAAAGATATTTTTATTGTGCGTTCAATGATCGACCAATAATCAAAATCCGTTAAGCCAATCCTCAGAAAAGACAAAAAGAAAGTGAGCGAAAAAACAAAAATATGAAAAAAAAAATAGAAAAAAAAAAAACAAAAATCTGGACGTGTGTAGGAGAAAAACGGTTTCTACCATTAATATGGAAAAAAAAAACTATCACAGCCCTACTTGAAAATTTTGGTATACTTTTGGTATACCTTGGAAGGCAGTTATTGGAACAAATTGTATACTTTCCAAAGTATAATCATTGCCAAAAATACTTTATATGGTATACTTCATATACCTTACAAGGTATTTATTATATATACCTTGTAAGGTATATAAGGTATACCAAATAAAGCAAAAAAAAAGTATGCCTTTGAAGGTATAATTATGCAAAAAATATACCTCGGAAGGTTTAGGTATGCAATTTGTTCCAAAAACGACCTTCCATGGTATACAAAAAGTCAACCTAAATTCCACTAGGGACTGTGCAAATGAAGTTCCATTCCTAACATAAACTTTTTCAAAATTATTCCACTGTGTAATATCGAAAAGCCAATTATTTTTAACGGTTACACAAAACTACAATACATTGCCTCAAATATTATGCCATTTTCCCAATTACGGAAAGTTTATAGCACGCCGCAGATCCTATATTTAGTTTCAAGATTATTTTTGCATGCTAGAAGGGACGAAGTGAAACTAAACAAAAAAAAAAACATACATGGTAGCATCAGGGCCGTAACCAGACCTACATGTTTGGGGTTTTAAAAAAAACAGCGGTTTCTGAGAGTTAAAAAATCGATTTCAGTACTCAAAAATTCTGTTTTCCGTGATTTTGTTTGGATTTTATTTTAAATGGTTTTATTTTACGCAAATTACAACAAAATTCAGTGATAATATTTAGTTAAGTTACAAGGCAAGGTATGAAAATAAATATATATATATTAGACCAACTCGAATTATTTTTTTAACGGACCTCTGGTGGATATTGTTTTTTTCACAGTTTTAAGCATTTTCTCAGAAGAAACCATGGGTTGTTTCAAAGTCGGCCAAAATTGATGCCGTCTGATGTTCACATACATAAAAATTAGGTTTTCTGAATTTTTGATTTCGAACACTTCTGATAGGCATAATTTAAAAAGCTTTCCATTGGTACAAAAAGTTTGGCTTATTTGATTGGGAATTGCCTGAAATTTGACTACTTCAGTGAAGTCTTCCACTAAATTCTATAAAAACTTCAAAATTACAGTATCCCAAATTTTTTCGCAAAGTAGGGGGGAGACAATAGTTTCTAAATGTATTCGAAATCGCTGATCACGAATATCACCATGATCTGATTGCCGAGTTTTTGCTATAAATGTAATCGTCAGGATGGTGGCTTATCCTTTAGATCAAAAGGTAAAAATCGTTGTACTTTATCTATACACCATTTGAAAGATAATAAAATTACGGAAATTTTGGTACTATTTTCATTAAAATTGGTTAAGCCGTTTACTCGCAGTGCTAAAGAAAAGTGAAGACTTGAATATTATAAGCTATTCCTGAACAAAATTCGACAAAAGTTTCATAAACGGGATGAAAAATAAGACGCGCAAAATCGAGTGATTTGTGCCTGAACTGATGCTTATATCAAAACTTCTTTACTTTTTTTTAATTTGTTGTGATGCTTAAAATTTTTGGGCATGCTCAGCATCAATTGCATATATGGACGTTACGGCCCTGGCGTAGCATATGTGAGAAGATATCGCTCTCTACTGCAAATAAATATTATAATCGTCAGACAACGTTTAATTTTAGTTCAGCAAAATTAAAATGTACCCTCTAACAACATATAAATTCGCTTGCAAACTAACACAAAATAATTGATTGAATTTAAAAATGAATTTTCGACTTTACGAATAACTCAATTTAAATTTTTTTTGTTGAATTTCACCAAAACAAAATCACATTTATTAATATTTATATCGCTGACCGGACCAAACGAAAAAGCAAAACGCCAAAAAAAAATTTAAACTTTTTAACTTAATTTGAAAATTTGAAAATTCTATACCCAAAGAAGAAGAAATAAATGAGAGATTCTGGAATAATTATGGAATATTTGCGTGTTTGGACAGAATGTACGAAAATAAGAAAAAAAATCTTAAAATTTATAGAAAAACTTGTCAATAAAGTGATCAGGGATTTAGTCTGTTGGGAGAGGTGAAAACGTGTACAAAATTCTGAACCATTTTGTGCGACGAATAAATTTTCTGAAATCGTTTTCTGTTCAGCAAATAATAAAAAAAAACTTTTTATCGTTCGCATAATAATTTTCGAATGAAAAACGACGACGATACATTATAAACAAAAATGCGATTAGTTACGAGATAATTTTCGAAATTCAAATGAACATTTTTCTCAAACAGATTTTGCTTAAAATGCGATGATTCCAATTGCTCCCGCCTTGTAAAACACATTATTCAATATTTCTATTCTGATGTAAAAAAAAAAAAAAGTTCAAAGAAATGTTTAATCATATTTTAATGGCTTTGAATGCGATTATGAGACGCGCTTCAGTTAGTTACGAATTAAAAGCCATTTTAAAATGACACATAAATCTGAGAAAATTATTGCCGGGCAGTATATATTGTGGAAAGTGTGAATTTTTGTTCGATGCACATTAAAGCAATGAAAATTTTAAAACACAGAAAAAAAACCAACCATTTTTTTGTTATTAAAACTTATTTCGTTCTAATATAAATACTTCTAGCAAATGCTCGCCCATAAATTTATTTCTAAGCTTTCTTTTGCCTCTATATGACGACAACAATCAATGAAAAACCAACAACAAAACTAACGAAATTAAAAAGCCAAGATTTAAGGCTACTTAAAATTGTGTTGTTTTAATGATGTATGCTTTTTTTTGTATGATACCACATTCATTGTACTGTCGTGCTATGTCCGCCTCGCTAAAATGGGGGGGTGGGGGGTGGGGTTCCGTTCACTCGTCAGTTTAACGATTCATTATTTTCAGATTATTTTCTTCATTCTTTTTTTTTTTGTTCTTGTCGTTTTGTTTATATTTTTTTTTAGTTGGCGGATCGTTTGTTGACTTCTAAATTATGTTAAGCTCAAAAAGTCATTAAACTTATAATTTTAAATCTCGGAATTGTGACACACACATAGAATATGTGTTGTTTGTTTACTTGTTTTTTTTAAATACATTTCACACACAGTCAGACCGATGTTAAACGAAAAGTAGCGCCCGAATGCAAATTTTAAATTAGTTAACGCGACATTGATCGAATTCAACAAGTAGAGATAATGGCATAACTACAAGGTATGATGAAACGCAGTTCATACTTACTTTGTTTACATTAGAAATGTCAGTCAGAGACCTTTTAAAAACTTTATCTGCAAATATCTTTGAATTTTGTTCAAAAAATGAAGAAACTGCTTAAATCGACTTCTAGGAAACCGACATCAAGGAATCCATTTTTAATACTCTCTAAGTTCTCAGACATCCCGCTGAGGTCGCTGCGGTATAAAATTTTACAAATCATTCTTTTTTGTACCGCAGCGACATCAGCGGGATGCCTGAGAACTTAGAGAGTATGAAAAATGGATTCCTGGATGTCGGTTTTCTATAAGTCGGCTTAAGCAGTTTATTCATTTTTCAAACAGAATTTTAAAATATGTGCACATAATGTTTTTAATAAGGTCTCTGACTGACAGTTCGCTTCCAGTGCGAAGACCGCTAACGGGTTAATGAGTAAAATGTACCATTCAATTTCGGAAACGCACATTGTCATCCACATCGACGACCTCATAAAATAAAATTCGGCCTATCGCTTTTTTTAATGGAGTTGTCGGAGGGGTGTTGATTAATGTATATAGAAAAGCGAAAAATTAGCGTGTCCGAAAATAATTGGAGCATCGATGATAATTGATTTTTCTGTTAAGTGTACCGCTGCCTAAACATCGGGCCTATCATCGCCTCTATAAATCCAGGTTTCAGTCTGTCTCGTTAGCAAAACATTGTTTCAACTGGAACAAGTTTACGTGGAATCTTATATTTTTCACTCTCTATCCAACTGGACCTGAAAGATTTTTCAGTAGATAGATTTCACATTGAAAATATATGATTTACACGAGAATCTCAATTTTTATTTTCAGCAAGCTTTCACTTTCCATATTTGATTTTATTTATACAATATTTTTTCTCGTTTTCTTCGGTTGTTGGCGACGTCCAAAGACATTAAAAAACTTTTTATTTTATTTTTTTACATTTTTGGTGATTATCGGTTGTGTACGCGGTAAAGAATGAATAAAACACAAAGTTCTCTCGTTGAAAAGCAGATTGTGGACAGAATATAAAAAAAAAAAAACTTTAATAAAAATTTGTTATACCAAGCAAAAAACACAAGAAAATAAAAAAAAAAAAAAAACACGTCGAAAGACATATAAACAAGAAAAGATAAGATAAAAATAAAAATGTGATGGAAATATTCAGTAGATAAATCATTATTATTCATCAGAATAATTCACCCAAAACCCCTGGCACTGGCACAGAATAACAAATGATCTCAATTTAAAACGAAAAAAACTACTATATAATCACCCAGTCATTTTGTGCCGGTGATGTGTGATGATGACCTCTTTCAATTTTTTATAACTGACTGAGAAATGCATCCAGTTTTTTTTTTGGTTTATTGACTTAACTGTGGGTGGCACTTGGTGCGGTCAGTATGCATCCATATATATGGATTTTGAAAAATTGACAGATTGCATTTTTTTTTTGCTTTCTCTTCTTTTTTTCATGAAAAATGAAAAGAAGATTTATTTTTATGTTCTTTATCTTTAACTATTTACAATTTTTTCGCTTATAGTGTATTTTTCATACCCTATATGATTTTTGGCAACGGATCGATCACATTCGAATAGGTTTTAATTTATAGGTTGATTCAATATTACCCGCCATGGCTCCAATTGGATTGGATCTTTGACTATGTATACTATTCACCATTTATTTTCTGTAAAAAGCACACTTGCGCCCCACTAGGGACTAGTGTTATTTTGGTGTTCAGAAAATGAACTAATATAACATTTGTATCTCGTCCCATGTTAATTTTAGTTCATAAAATGACCGCGGTCCCTAGTGGGGCGCGCAAAATCGTCCAGAACTTATAATATCATTTTTGTATGCAAAATGCACCACGTTAGCAGTCCATAGTATACATAGTCAAAGGATTAGATTGGATTGGGGTGGATGAAATCCAGCATTCAGGCCATCGAGCGGGCCCATTACGCATCCCCGATTGTTGTTTTGAAAGGTACCGGTTGTTATTATAGCCCCGATTTGTACCCAATATGAAACGTCTGGGTGCTGTTTATAAAGTCTCAGATTTTACCGATTGGTTTGCTTTTGATTTGGTCTGGTTTGATTCATTAACAACAACCCTTGAATGGAAAATAAATAAATTCTCGATGTTTTGGGTTTTATCAACGAATTATGCATTTTTACGCCGTGTTTTAAGAAAAAAAACAATAAATTTGACAAGAAAATTCAGATTTTCATGACTAAAGGAAATCTTTTTTGTTTCTTGTAACAATTTTTTGACTAAAAAAAAGTCTTAACAACTCACGATGAATCAAAAAGGGAAACTTTGGAGCCATGATGGCGGTAATATTAAACATTATATCCGCGTTACCAAAAACCATATTCGGGTTTGAAAAATGAAGATATGATGAAATAATTGTCACCCTACTCTGCATATAATAAACATATATTATTTAAACGATCACGATATGTACTTTTTGTTTATTTTTTTGTTATTTTCATGTATCTCGGTTCTTCAGAAAAGTGTCACGACTCAATTCCGGAAATGGATTCAACAAAGAGCACGTCCACCGGGGGATTAAGCGATTTTCTATAAAAGTGTTGTATTTAATATAAAAACCTACCTTCAATCGCATTAATACCAAAGCCAACAAACATTTTCTCCCATTGAAAAGCTGCAAATATTATCTTGTTTATTATCGACACAAAATAAAGAAAAAGTTTGTCTATATTTTATTTAGTGTTTTTTTTTCTTTTTTTGCTTTGTAGAATTTTTCATTCATTCCTTTTATTTATATATATATATAGACAGGGTATACAAGTATTTTTTTTTCTTTACTTATAACGAATTCACTGCATATATTCTCGTAACGGAAATCTCCATAAAATGGAATAGCTTGTAAACGGTGGGTTCCACAAGAAATTTAACCATTATCGACCTCCTCGAATTTATTGAGGCGTTTCCAATGATACGGCCAGTACCCTCGCTAGGGCTCTTTATCTTTGACTCCTTCTAGTGTAATTTTACAGATCTCAAATATATTGCACTAACACATGGTACTATGACTAACAAGGTATAGGATATTTGCGTGTTCAAAATTCGTTCTGTTCTGCGCATCTCCATACATATACATTATACACACTTTACGTGCACCATATACAGTATCAGCATACAGTGACGTCACTGGTGAACAACTGACTGGTGAACAAAGATAAGTCTCTCTACCATGGCACTAACACTTTTTGTGTGTGTGACATCAGAGGGACAATGTTCGACCGCAAAAATAAGTGGGGGGGGGGCAAAAATAAATTCATTATGGAACTTTATATTAAACAGATATACTATTTTCACGTCAAAAGTGCCAGAGTTGGAGTGGATAAAATGGTATAATCGAAAAGGGGTTAAAATGGTATAAAACCCTTAGATCATTTTCGTATAATTGATATTAAATAAGCTGCCAATGAATTGGTACACGACTCTTCATTTTTGTCACGAAAAAAAAGATCCTCCAGGTAAAAAAGCTATTAATTTGGTATATTGATCATCAAAATCTGCCCACCCACTGAGATCCAAAAAAAAAAAATGTTCAATAATGAAATAAAAAGTGAGTACTTAGTAGAACTGTGAATATAATTTGTTTAATTTCCACATTTTTAAGCTGACAAACTTTGCTGCTGTTACATGGGTTAACAAGAAAATATTCTAGTGTTTGCTGTTGCTAGTTATTTGATTAATGCTGTGTTACTAATGGGTCTGGTTCATTACGAGTTAATTAATCATTATCTCTGTAACGAATCTGTAGTGTATATCTACAGCATTATAAGCTGCGCCAATGCTCATTAACCTATAGTGTGTTCATTGTAGAAAATTTCTAACAGAACTAGCCGTAATCAGCCGAAATTAGCCAAATCGCCGAAACAGGCCGAAGTTTTTGGCAACACTATTTGAAATACGTTATGAAGTCATTATAGTAATCACATGGATATTGGTCGTTGACCAACCAAACGAAAGTATAGATACCAAGTAGGTACAGTCGGATAATTTTTTGATAGTTTTTCTAAGTCCATTTTTTTAATTGTTTGGACCGCCATCACATCGTATGTGTCCCATGAGTTACATATTTAATTAATATATCCAATTGTTTACAATAAAAGTTGTATTGTTAAAAGTATCCAGTTGGAAATCGGCTGAATTTCTTAAGCATTTCAACCAAAATTGATTACTTTGGACTATTTTACTATTTAAAAAAAGTTCACCGGAACCGGACCGGAAAAATAATGATTCATTATCCAGTTATAGTGCACACAGCAGAGACTAAAACAAGGATTTTAGCTACTGCATTTTCTAAAAAAAAAAGTTAGTAAAACCTTCTTTTTTTAAAATGTTTGTATTTGTATTTGCGTAATACAAAAAATACCAATAATAATAATTTAAAAAGCAAAATTCATTGAAATAGATTAGGTCTTTTTTGAAACATCAATTATTAGTGAGCTCATTTAGATCAATTTTCTGGTCAGAACATTCGCACCGAATTTGCATAGAATTTTACCTTGGATTTCATACTTTCGCAATCACCAGAACAATATTTGTCGACCATCTGTATATCCATCACCACAACAATGCGATAACTTATAGTATTAAGTATAGTATAATAGGCAATACCTACATCTTTTAAAAACAGTGTCGCAAAAGCGAACTATAAACTGTTGAAACAATATTTGTCATTTTTTACATTACAATTTTTTGCTGTTGTCCAACGAACGCTAGTGAAAGTGAAATGTTTGACTATGAATTGAATACCATAATATATTTTTATAATTTGTATTATTATTAGTTATTATTATAAAGTAAAAAATAATATAATAAAATTAAATAAAAATGCAACTGCCTTTTTCGATTTACCAACTGCAAATCTCATTAAGCAACTGCATATTTTATGAGCAACTGCAGCTTATTTTAGTCCCTGGCCCATACAGTGTACAGTTGATTTATCTATTGGAAATCTATTTATTATATATTTGTATCCTGATTGATACCCTGGAAAGCGGTTCAAGTTGGTTCAGCTATTTACTGTATTCGCATGAATAGCTTTCAATATTTTGAAAGAGAATAAACTGATCTTTCTTTTTTGTATATATACAAAAACAGTAATATGAAAAATTTATGATGGCCTAGCGATTATCACATTTGGAACGCAAGAAAACACATTTTCGTTCGGGAGATGAAAATATGACCGAAAAATTCTGCATAATTATATGTTTATGTTCATTTTAAGCTGTATCTACTGTCACTCATCACTTATGACCAATTTTATAAGATCTGAATTAGATTCAACTGAAACACCCTGTTAATTTTCTGTTTTTTTTTTATTTTATTTTGTTTCATTTTATTTTTTTTTTTTTATTTTTCGATTTTCGTAATTTGATATATGAATGAATGAATATTACAAAAGTGTAATGCATTGCGTGGATGTTTGGTTTTTTTTTTTTTTTTCATTTAATTCATGGAAGCGTGAAAATTGATTTTCATTGATTATATTTTGTGTCGGATTTGTTTTGTGAAGAGAAGATCAAAGTGGAGGTAATAAACGTGACGGGAAATATTTTTTTTTTTATTTTGGCAACAAAACAAATTGAATGTATATTATGTGCACCAGCCTCCCACTTATTCACACGCTGTTTATTTCATTTTATTATTGCTAAAATGTTTGTTTGGTTCGCGGGGTAATAAAAATGTAGTTTTGCATATTTAGCGTGTGTTTCGCGGATTGTTTGCAGTTGTCTCGTCACCCTTATGAAAATAACGAATAGTTATTTTCTTTTCAATAATTTTATATTTTTTACAGGTTGACTATTCGGAAACGTGTTCGAAAAAAAAAAACAATGTGCACATGCACACGCGGCTACATTTGTTCGATAATGACGAATAATGATTTTCTAACTATAGTAATAAGTCTTATAGAGAAGGTTTCAACAATTCAAATTCCTCCACCGACATTTACGATTCCTTGATACATATATTTAACACGCTTAATAGGTAGGTAGCGTTTTTAAAAGAAAAAAAAAATCATGATACCTTGAATATTAATTCTTTGGGTGTTCTGTCCCCAAGCAGCCCAATGTTCCCGCAAATGACCAATTCGTGACCAAATGGTCAAATGTGGCACCAAAACGCACTTCATAATGACCAATTCGTGATTTTTTCGTCATTTTGCGTTCCTTGGGTCAACTCCTCGAATATTTAATTCAGGTAAAATCAGTTTTCAATGACAAGGAGCTTTAGATTATCGTCGGAAAATAGATCGATTTTCGTTGACCGCAATTTTCATGGTCTCCACATCTCGTAAAAAGAAAAAAACGCGATCTCAAAACTTTATTTTAAAATGAAGCAAAAAAATAAAAAAAAACCCAAATCAGACTGCGAGAATTTCACGTGAAACTCGTAATTTTTTATTTATTTTTGCTTTGAAACCAGAGAGGGATCAACTGAATGAATTATACTGAGAATAAAACAGCAATATTTTCATGTGAAAAATATCTTCCTATGCATATGCATATTTTATCACAATTCTGATAAACTTAACAGTTTAGGAAACTGGAAAAAGAATTTAAAAAATCTCATGCACTACACATTACTCTTATTTCTCTATATATATTATATATATTTTATTTGCTTGTACATTACACAATATTATTCTATAAAGGTAAACATATTAGACTGCAATTTTATTACTAACACACAGCGTATACTTAATATATCTTTAACCGATTACAAAAGCAACGGTTATAACCAAGGCTGGGAACGCTATAACGTTTTTTTCTTTCAGCGGCGCTATCGCTAACGCTATACTCAATATTTTAAGCGTGCGCTAGCGCCGTTACGCTAAAAGTATTTAAAATTATCGCGCTTATTCGCTAAAAAAATCTGAAAAATTAAAACAATAAAAAAGACCGCAGATTATCATCGTTATAATTAACAGAATAAATTTTAATATTGAAACTAAAGTACATTTTATACTACATTTTTATAAAATTCATTTATTTTTGAATGTAAAATGTACTTAATTATTATTTAAAGACTGGAACTTAATAACATATAAGTTAATAAATATTGAGGATTGAAAGATTAATAGTTATTAAATTATTTACTTTAAAAAACTAAACATTTTATTACGTTTGTTTGATTCGTCAACATTTTTCTTTTTCCATCAAAGAGTCTTATGAAAATTTCGAAATGAAAACACAATTTCTGAATCTTAAAAAAAAAAAAGAAGAAATTATGGACGGCAACTTTTCGTGGAGAAAACACAAAAAATCTTGAACGGTTTTTGTCGATGAGTCAATAAATGGAAACTTTGGAGCCATATTGGGAGTTCTAAACATTATCCAATCAGCCTATAAGGGGATATAATTATATTATGTCACTGTAAAATCGGCAATTATGGATCCCCACCCCCACATCGTCACTCTAGCGTCATTTTATTTGAAACCCCCCACCCCCTATGTCATGTCACTAATAAATGAATATGTACAAAAAAACGATTTGCTACACAAAACGTAATTTAATTTACACCATTTGATATATGAATTAGTTTCATGATTTTAATCAAATGTAATAACTTAATCCATTTTTGCTGTATGGTGAAAATGAGCAAACACATAGTCTTCCTTAGAGTTTTAGGAAATATTTAAAAATGACTGTCACTTTTCCTTCCACCCAAATTTTACTCTTTGTGTGAGAATTCGAGAGAATTTGGGTTTAATATCCCACTTTTTGCGCGATAACACCCAAAAAATATTGGGTTCTATATCCCACTGTCAGTTGGGTGTTATATCTTTGGGTGTTATAGCACCTCGCCACCGATTAACTTAACTAGCACAATTGTTTGATAGAACGCGTGTTGCATTTTTTAACCAGAGGTTAAACTGACAGTAGAACAAAGCATTTTTATGTTTAGCCGGTAGTTAAATAAAAATATTGATAAACCGGCCCTTAGTAATACATACATAATATTAATATATAGATAAATAATATTTAAGCAAAATTTCTCATTAAAATTAAATTTCGCATTGCTCCACACACCCAACAGATTACATAAAATATCAAATATGTTAGTTAATGTATTTGAATGGGTTCGTGTCAATTACTTATTATATTATATTAGTAATAAAGTAATCTCACTAAGACAAATTTAAGAAAACAACCGCTAATTTTCAAAAATTCATATTCGCTAACGCTAATTAGAAAATTTCATTTCCGCTAACCACTATTAGCGCGCTAATAATTTCGCTCCAAATATCGCGCTATTCCCAGCCTTGGTTACAACTATATCCAAAATATAAAATTGCTTTTCTGAACTAAAAACGACAGTGCGGATATATATTATGTCATAATATGTCATGCTCAAAATGTATATATTCTGTTTGGCACTTCAAAATTAAATAAATTCTGTTCACGGGAATAGTTTTATTACATTTTCGATTCTGTTTTTCTTTTTTCTTGTTTCTTTTTTGTCTTCTTTATCATATTCTGTTGGCGCTTTATAAGGAAACTTTACGTCGTAATAAAAAAAAAAATATAAATAGTTTAAAGAGTGAACAATTTTCAATGAAATTTTCTGCAATATTTTTTCCGCATGAATTATTAAATGCTTGAAGTTTCGATTAAATAAAGAGTGTTTTAGTTTAAAGCTTTACATATGTATACATATTTGTTTTTCGGTTGTTTTTTTTACATCATTTGTGAGAAATTTGGAAAATTTCGAAAAAAATCCAGTACTTATTGGTTTGCGAAATTTTATTTTTATTTTTCTCCGATGCATGTAGACGGATTTTGATGGTCAATATACCGAAAGACGCAGATTTTTTTTTAACGATTTTATGGAATTCGTAATATACCTTACTTACACTTTACAATATTCAAAAAGTATTTTCTTCCTTTTATGCACTCCATATGAAACATGAAAATGCATACTAAATTTGATTTTTTTTGTCTGTCCCCCCCATAATCTCGAGAACTAGTGGTTGGATGGAAATAAAGTTTATACTATGTTGTAGAGCAACTGAATATGATCTCAACTAAAAGAAAATCAAAGGTCATGGCGAAAGGTCAAAGGTCATGGACAAAGGGTAAAGGTCAAATCAAATTTTTCTCAGAAACTAATGGTTAAATCGGGATAAAACTTATATTATGTTTTAAAGTGTCTGAAACTGATCTTGATCATAAAAGGTCATGGTCAAAGGTCACTTTTTTTTCTTTTTTTTGTTTTCTCAGAAATTAATGGGTGGATTAGAATAATAATGGTACTATTTTGTAAAGTGACCGAAACTGTTCTTGATCCCAAAAGTTCAAAGGTCATGGGCAAAGGCCAAAGGTCATTTTTTTTATTTTACTTAGTTTTCTCAGGAATTAATGGGTAGATAAGAATAATAATGATACTATTTTGTGGAGTGACCGAATCTGTTCTTGATCCCAAAAGTTCAAAGGTCATGGGCAAAGGTCAAAGGTCAATTTTTTGTTATTTTTTTTTTTTTTCAGAAATTAATGGATGGATAAGGATAATCCTTATACTATTTTGTAGAGTGGCCAAAACTAGTCACGGAGACCGGACCCGTACAACTTACATGTAGTGCGCATATAAATTAATTGGATACGAATCCAATTTTCTATAGTCTTTCGTTTTTGTTGTTGTTATTGTTATAGCTGTTTGACAACTTAGTTTATTTTTATTATTGAATTGATTCATTCACTTTAAGTCTCTCTACGTAATGTTTAAAAATGCCGCAAGCTTTGTTCGAATTAGTTTTTTTTATCAATTTGTGTAACTACACGTGGCAATCTTAGAATATAGTTCGTCTATTTAAATTCACATAGAATTGAATGGATACTGTTCAGTTATTAATATTTTATTGATAAAATGGTTTTGACCTTTACATATTAATTGGTTGTCGTGACGCACATAGTTTAAAACAAGAGACTTTAAAAGGTTTCGCAAATATAGTATTGCTGCGTGGACACCAATTAATTATTTAGATTTATTTACAGTTTTTCTGTTTTTAATTTTATTCTATTTAAATTGAAAAAGTTTTTATTTATATTTATATTTTTCGGTATTTTTATCAAAACTCACTAGCACACATTTATAGAAAGAAGTCTATTGTCTATATAAGCGTCTTCGAGTAATGATGATGATTCATTTTGTTACTTAAGAGTATAACTTTAGGGAAAGTTTTTTTGCGCTCTGTTTTTAGATTTTGAAATAAGAGTCATTTTGTTGTGGAGCCCAGCAATATACAGATTATACACTTTATACTTTATAGTAATTAACGATAATAATAATCCAATATTGTATACAACAAATTCAACGTTTTGCATCTTCCATCGGCATACTTTCCATTCAGACAGAGAATATGGGGATATTGGAATTGAATATTGAACAAGAAAGAAATTTGGACTCTCTCAGTCAGTGTTCGCAAAGATGATTTTGACCAATGGACGCATATAACTTTGAAAAAAATTGGAAATTAATGCAATGGTTTATTGTAGAAAAATGCTGATTAGTATCAGGAATAAATCCACATATTCACAAATATTAAATCTTATAGATAGTTTTGAGTTTAAGCAATTATTGCATTAAATAAAAATCGAGAATTTGGCATTTGTACATTTAGATTTATTTCTGTAACTAATAAGAATATTTTTGTTAAAGACCATTTTAGTAATTTCCGCAATTTATTTGGAAGTTATATGAAAAAAAAACTGATCATCTACGTTCTTTGCTCAAAATCATCTTTGCGAACACTGCTCACGCAGTTAAACATCTAAAGTATATAATTAATAATTTTATTGTATTTTCACAAAAAACTCGAAAAAAACTTTTAATAATCCGAAAGGCAGTCCACCAAATTCCTTATTTTATTCTAAGATCCGCAGAATTTTGAAGACTGAAGACCGTGTTTTTTTTTTTTTTTGCTCTCAACTCTTTATTTTGAAGAGCAGTTTTGCAATCGTCGATGGGAAAAAATTACCCTATCTTACTTTTCCTAATTTACCCCTCCCTGAAATCAAAAGCGTGTGCATCTGTGCTACCACTCATAACTTATGAAAGCAAAACTTTCTTCCTTGCATCGTAGAAAGAAGAAGTTACCCATAAAAAAAAAGTTTGCGCCAAAAGATCGATTTCTCCCTTCAAATCCAATCGCTAGGGGTGGAAAATGAAGGAATTTCATCAAACCCAAAGCGGTTCCGGAATCAACATAAAAAAACAGTAATTATTCCGTTACCCGCCGAATCTTATTTGCAAATTTCAATCCAGGCTAATGGAAATGCCTTTTGAATATTTAATAATGCATTGCGTATATTTCATGCATTCTGATTTCTGACCCTATTTTTTCAGTGGGAATTGTACTGGAACATTTAACGCTATTATATTTTGGCTAGCGATGCGTTTATTATTTAAGTAATTTATAGTTTAATTCGCATCATTTTAAAAATATCCACAATTTGCACACACACATTTACAATAATTATTTTATGAAATTCTGAATTTACAAGTTACAAAATAAAAATTAAAAAATGGAAGTAAAAAGTTATTCAACTTACTGATTTTACTTATAAATCGGTTTAAAATGGGTCTAAATCGGAAGCTTGGTTGTAATTTTTCCTTTCCTCATATTTTGTCACCGCAGCGCTATCAACGGGATGTCTAAGAACTTCGGAAGTACCAAAAAACAATTCCTTATGGTCATTTTACTATGAGTCGACTTCAGCAGATTTATTTTTTTTATATAACAAAATCGCACAAGGAATCTTTATTTGGAACTCCCGAAGTTCTCAGATACCCCGTTGATGGCGCTGCGGTGCAAAAAAGATTAAAAAATCGCAAATTTTAAATTTAGACCCACTTCCACTTTAAACTCGTTTATGGACAAAATTTTGAAAAAAAAAAAAACTTTACGAGATAATTATTAGAGAATTTAATTATGTTTCGAATGGCTTATATTTGAATGCTTTACGTGTGGCTGCGTTCATGACCTATGATTTTTTTACTGAATGTTTACGTATCCCCCATCCCCGTTGGGTGGTGCCACTTGGTACCCGCGCTCAAATTTTTTTTCGACCTAGGAAAATAATCTCAGCCTGGATTACCAAAATTACCGCAGAGAACTTTTTTTTTACCGTTTTGGCTACGGACTAAATTGCATAATTTAAATTCTTTTTAGTTTGTGTTCGGGGCCCTTTATAATCTCACCAAGCTATAATAATCCGGCACTGAACAAAACCAACTATTTTTTTTACAATGGCGAGCTCATATTTTCAACTAAAATTATGACAACCAACAATAATATGGCAGCTAAATTATAAAATATGTTTTACTTTATTTTTGAAATCAGTTCAAGCGCATCAGACAAACAAAATTCCGTTATACAAAAAACAACAAAAAAAAACATTCCGTAAATACCCAGGCATTTCGGAAGGTTATTTTAAATACGATTTTTCTTTATTGCTCGTAAATGAAACGATGTGCATTTGCTAAATTTAATCTACTTCCGATTTATTCTTCCCAGAAAAAAAAAATTTATTGGCGACATTAATTAAGTGTTATATCTGGTTATGCTTCAGTGTTCAAGAGACAAAAATAATAAAAAAAATGTTTTTAACTCCCAATTTGTCTCATAAAAAAGCGGGGTTTATATTTTTGTTGATGAAAATATCTTTATGTTTTGTTTAGGTTTGGTGGCAAGGCAATGTTGGGCGATTACCGAATAGAATACAGAAAAATATGTTCGAATAGAGAAATGGGTGGTCAATAAACGGTGGTGGTTTTGGAGGCAAGGCAACATATTGCCGAAAGTGAAAAAAATAATAAATAAAAATAAACAAAAAATGAAGAACATTTAAAAGAAGAAGAAGCAGAAGCTGAAAAACACACACAGTAGCTTTTTTCCATATAAGAAAGTTGAATTTATTTTTATATTTTTTGTTTGCACAAAAAAAAGAAAAAAACGGAAATAAAACGGATTTAAAAAATAAAGTAAGAATATCTTTATTAATTTCATCATTCACCATTTTCGAAACTCTTATAGAGGAACGAACAACACGCGGTTTTTCCGCAATGAAATTAAAGGTTTTGCAACAAAAAAAAAAAAAAATAAAAAAAAATACAAGAAATGAAAAGAATGTCATAAATTTAATCGGGCGTGGGAAAAATTGAAAAATAAAAAAATTATGTCTTTGGGTGTCATAAAAGGAAAGTAAGACAAAAAAAAATATTTTTAGAAAAAAAAAAAAAAAAATTTGAAATGGATAAATAACAAAAAGTTTCTACTTTATTTTATTTCCGCACTCTTTTAAGTTCTTGTCGTCATGAATGGGGCAATAAAAAGATTTATTTGTGCTCGAATCTCTTGTTAAACACGGAACAGTAATTTCTAAGTTTTTTTTTTTTTTTTTATTGTTTACAAATTTATTGCATTTGTTTCCATTTTTGGTGTGGACGAACATAATATCGATATTCTACATATCGTCGTTTGCTCTCTGGCATTAGACGCGTGTGCTATCCTGCAAATGACACAAATATCATTTGGTGCTATCTACCAAATGTCCCGAAATGCATAAGAATGTATAATGAATGCTCGTCGTAACACATCCAGAGATAGGCCGCTTATGCATAATTCGTGACATTTGCAGATAGCACCTAACAGAACAGTTAAACTACGATATATATTTTCTCTGTTTTCTCATCCGCCAACCATAAAGTGAGATTGACACACAAATTTCAACCGTATGGAATGATACGAGAGGTGTATTGCATTTAACAAATTAAGCCCTGAAGTGTTTTTCACACGTTAGAAATGAATATATAGGCAATAATAATGTACGTTAAAATTAAATCGAAAATATATTTCAACTAGTTTGATATTCGTTTTCGATTCCCTTTGAAGAAAATGACAACTCAACATATTTCTAGTGCGCGCTTATATTTTAACAGCGTACCGCGTACGTACATATATGTTTTCTCTATCGACGTTATTTTTTTTTTTTTTATGAAGCTTTTTCGTGTTCAATATTGAGATTAAACTGATACACTTTTATTAAGCACCACGACTTTTTTTTTTTTATTTCATATAATGGATAGATAGCAAAACGAAAGTTGTTCACAATATGGGCCACTGGTTTGAATAAAAATTTTAACAGTATAATTTCGGATAAACGCTCTATATTGGCATAATTACTATACTCGTATTTCGTTTATTGAAATAAATTACATTGAATTTTTATGTATTAATTTCGAAAGCATTAAAGAAGGGAATCTCCAAGAGTCGTGAAAGTTTCATGAAGACCGTAAAACCTATATGTAAACCCCTTGTTTATTACAAAACTAAAAGGCTTACGAAAATTTCGCATTTTTTCTTCTCCTCAAGACTTACAGTCTAACAAATCAAACTACAACAGTTTAAATTTAGTTGCCGGACGTTTCGAAAACAATTGTTTTCTTTTTCAAGGCCTTTATTTTGGAAAAATAAAAAACTAAAATATAAAATTAATTGATTCAATATAAAGCCGAGAACAGACTAGCAATTTTATTGTCCATTTTTCGACAATATCATTGTCCAATATTTAGTGTTGTTTCATATACCGACTCCTACCTACGTTTTCTCGAGTCGTTAAATCCGTTTTGTAGGCAACGAATCAAAATAAC
>JAABKK020020125.1:0-18878 GCA_011634745.2 Catotricha subobsoleta | reverse complement strand
GTATTACCATGTATTACGGAAAAGTAATACATAGTCTGTATTCCTAGGTCCTCGAAAAAGTGGTATTATTAACCCCTAGATTGTGTAGGAGTAAAAAAAGAAAAAAAAAACATCTAATAGTAATTTCCAGGATGTATAAGTTTCAAAATATCGTATAACTAAATGTTAAATGTTAATTGATTATTATAACAATGTTCTATAATACAGTAGCGTTTCGTATTAAAAACATTTAAGAAATTTTATTGTTTTAGATTTAAAATTATAAATACACCTCTAAGGAAAAAATATATGTACCATTCAGATTAATATTTTCTTTAGTTTTCCTTAATCAAAAACAATAAAAATCAATAAAATCTAAATATTGTATCTTGTAAAAAAAAAAAAAATTACAATGCGTGCTGCCTAGAAAAACGTTTAAAATTTGAACGAAACAATTCTTTCTGTTTATGGAATTATGGATAATTTAATGTTAAAATGTTAAAATAGAATGCAAGTACTTATTGTATCTGAATAATATTTTTTTTTAAAAGACACTTGAGAACGTATTCGAAATGATTGTGTTGTTTATTCTAAGAGTGTATAAATAATAGTTTAATATATACATAATAATAAAGAATAAATAAAAACAAAATAGTGAAATTAAAACTAATACACATTTTTCCATTTATTGTTAAATAATAATGAAATAATATTATTTTTCTCTAGCACAAAATGAACATAAAATAAATACCTACCTACAAATAGTAATAATAATAATAATAATAAAATCTCAATGTATTGTTCAAAAAATAATTTTTTAAGATTTATTTCAGATACCATTGACCCAAAAAACATGAAAGCAAAACATTCTAATGTAATGTTTGTATTTGTATACACATTGATTTGACGATAATTTTATGTAAACACAATTAGTTTATTCATTTTGCCTGATGTCTGTTCAAGTCATAATCGCAACAAAAGTTTAAAGTAAATTTTAATACAAAATTACTATGGAATCAACAGAACAACCAGTAAACATAACACACATATCGTCGCATATCAACTACAGAACTAAACATGATAATATTTGTTGAAAATAATGTAAAAAAAAAAAACAAAAAATAAATTATATCTCTGATTTTGCATTTTATTGTGTTTAATAAATGTGATGATTTTTTATTAAGATGTTTTGTTTATAGTAAAAAAGTTTTGATTCTGTTTTGAATGTTATCTGAAGAAAAATAATTAATTTCGCATTATTTATATAAGGAGGCAAATGTTTATCGGCAAATGATTATTAAACAAGTATTTTATTTTATTTTTTTATTTGATTTTTATTACAATTTATATACGGAATAAGTAATTATGATGTTTTTCTTGTTTGTCAGCAATAATCGTTAGTTTAAATATTTTAAAAATAAATATGTAAGTAATAAGAGCTTTTGATTTAAGAATCAATGTTTATATGAGGTTAGTAGAGGTCATTTCATTTTAAATGTTTAATAAATCAAACTGAATTGAGATAATACTGGCCAATTGTGTAAAGAATAATTTTAGGTTTTTCGAAGATGGTAAACTTCAAAATGTTTTCTACCATTTCCTATTCCTATACATATTGAATTTCTTTGAAATTCCATTGATTTCTAATGTCGGATTTTAAATTGAGTTTAGTCATGTTTTGCACACAAATTTTCAAACCACATCAAAGCATTTCAATGAACAATAAATCAGACAAGAATTTAAATGATATAACAACATGCCGCAATACAATCCAGTTCATCATACATTCATTAACTAAGTGATGACTAATGTAAAAAACACAAGATAGAAAATGCAATTGATTTTATATTTTTATTTATTTATTTATTTATTTTGTTGATTGGCCCAAGAACATTTTCCAATTGAATTTTATACCATCGAACTCGAAATTTATTTATAATATTAAAGAGCCTGTGACTAATTTTTGCTGGTGGGCGTGTATTTTTTTTTTTTAAATCTCGAGGGTAAGAAGAATATATAGCAGCGAAAAAAAAAGGTTACCATTTATGAAAACCTCATGAGAGCAATATGCCAATATCTAAATGAGGTTTAGTTTTACACATGTTCTCCATTTCATTTAGCGCATAGAAATACATAGTTGTAGAAATCAATATTCTGAATTACATTACAAGTATGTATAAGAATATTAATTGGCGAAAGCTTTATATGGAACAATATAATTATTGATACCTAAAATAATTAAAATGACTAAAAACTATAGCTGGAAAATGAAAATTCAATATCAAATTAAAGTTTCAATGACCTACACAATTTACATTTAGACTCAACTGACCCCCCCCCCCCCTTAATCTACAGCGCTTATAATTTAATAATAATATTATTTGAAATCATTTCGCAAACGTTATTTCAATTGAAATTTATAAGAAATTTGTGAATTTTACAAAACGTATACGAGTGCGTGCTTCAGCATCACATCACCAGCTATAAATCGTCTATATTTTGTAGACTGTAAAATTTTAAAATATTTTCTATAGAATAAATATTTTTAGAATGGAACCATTTCAGAGAATTTTAAATGTTGTACGAAATGTTGTGTCCGACATTTATGAAGAAAGCAAATGAGCAAGAAAGCAAACATTAAATAAACATAATATTATTTGAGAAAATTTACGACATCAACTTCTTATAGCATAATATTAAATCAAAAATGACCACATGTTTAAATTTGGATGCCCATCTTATTGTATTAGTAGATATTTATATTTTTTCAAATATATTATGAAGAATGTTTATGTTACAAGAAATTCGATTGTGACGGTAAAATGTCTAGTTGGCAAATGCACTACAATGTGATTTTTTTTCCTACTCATATTACTTTTTTCTTTGTAGTGGTTTTGCATTTCGCTATATTTACCGATCAGTGTTTTCAATCAGTATATACGAATATACGAATTGGAAGAGAATTTATATCCAGTCTAACTATAATTAAAATTGAAAGTATATCACAATAGTTATTATCAAAGTTTGATCTTGAATCATAAGGGATATTCACTTAAAGTTGTGTAAGTCGCATAAATCACGTAAATCTACTCTTTTTTTTTACATGTGAAATGTCAAAATTTACGCTATTTATACGACTTACGCAACTTTAAGTGAATACCATCTATAATTTTAATTATGGCTTACGCAATTGCACATACGCTGTAAGCTATAAAATTGTAATACAGTGTATGGTAGGTCAAATATTCAATAATTGTGTCGCACAGTATTTTAATAACTGCAGTTCACGGTATAACTTTTGTTTTTTCTTTTATTTTATATATATAGAATAGATATAATAATTTTATAGAACGTAAAACATTTTATGCATGCACTGCACGCGCTATAATAAATAAAAATCAATTTTAATCAACCGAAAAATTATGATGAGTTTTTATTGAACTATATTCATTGAAGCGAAGCGGCAAGACATTATTATATTAGATATAAAGTAGGCTGTGTTGAAAATGAAAATGTGCAATAGAATATAATATTAGTAGACAATTGACATGGTACGTCATCAAAACAACTGAATATTTTATTTTTTTTTACCAAGTCAACCTATATTTTATTGATAAATTCTTCAATTTCAATTTATTAGAATGTTTGCCGAATATTAAATTTTCAGAAAACCAGAATGCAGAAAAGCTACCTACTGAATATTAATAAAATAACGAATATTATTAAAAATACCGAATATTTTTATTTTTATTTTGCATAAAAGTGAAATTTTTTAATTTTTTGGTTATAATCTTAAATTTAATTATTAATACATTTTAACAGATAACTTTTTAATTAAAACAAGCATGAGATAAAAAGAAGAAAAAAAACATTATTCGTTAATTATTCGGTATTGAACTGTGAAAATTGACGAATACGAATAGTAAACCGAATATCTAATCTCTGAGATTGACGAACACGAATGGTAAACCGAATATCTCAATATTCGGTCAAATTAAAATAAGATATTTGAAATATAAAATTAAATTAAAACTAAATGAAAGAAAAACTAAGATTTAAATAATAAAAATAAAAATAATTAAAAATAAATAAATAAATAAATAATTAAATAAATAAATAAATAAATAATTAAATAATTAAATAATTAAATAATTAAATAAATAAATAAATAAATAAATAAATAAATAAATAAATAATTAAATAAATAAATAATTAAATAAATAAAAAAAAGAATAAAAAAAAAGAAAAAACAATGGAGTAAATAAAAAATAGTAAATAAAGATTTTTGAAATTATATAACAGTTCCTTAAAAGAGCCTTAGCTCATTGGAACAATCAATATATATATGTATTATGTATGCTATGTATTTACTGGAAAAAAAAATTGAATAAATGAAATTATTATTATTATTAAAAATACCGAATATTAGTAATATTCGTTGCATCCCTAATACCATAGATACATTATTTCATTTATATTTTTTCGGTTGTGTTGAAGCCATATTGGTCATAGACTAGTTGTAGAGATGATATACATCGAGCATATTGCGTACATTTTGATAATACAAAAAAAAATGTTAAAAACTGAAAAAGCAATTTAATAAAATAATCTTTTATTCAAACAATTTAAAACACTTTATTTAGCACATACAAATTTCTACAATTTATTATGCGCTCTTCGGGTATTCGTTACAACGGATAAATGGAGATAAAAAAAAATATGTAATTATTATCTATAAAGGTTAAGATAGGTAATTATAGCTTGTACATTTACTGTTATTATATATATTTATTTATTTTTTAAGTAATTAATGCAAAATAAAATATTGTAATGAATAATTGAAATAATTTGTTATTTTTTATACAATTTAAATAGATTCAAATTGATGCAAGCGCGCAAGAAATACAAATTTTTTATCGCTATATATTTTCTGTTTGGTTTCGATTTGGTTAATAATTATTTACTTCATTTTACTTTCGAAAATAATATTACACATAATTTAATGTGATATTGACGTTGTTTTGCATATACGAGCATTTCAGTTCTCACATATGTTTTTTTTACTCTTTTATTTGCAAATTTTAAGTCGAAAAAATCTTAAAGTCTAGTTATAAGCAATAAAACATTTTAATTTATATTTCATTGGCCTCTTAGAAAGTGATTTAGTTCAATTTATTCATGAATGTAATGCCGAAAAAAGTATATATAAGTATATGAGTTTCCCTCAAACGATGGAATAACGAAGGAATAATATAACTTAAAATTATCGCCGAAGACATTGTTTAACATTCAACTTAGTCGTTCGTTCATTTGACAATCATGAAATCTGGTCATAATTATTTCTTGATAATCCATTTAATCCGAAAATAAATAATAATCATATTTTAAATATAATTTATGGAAAATATTGTTCTAATTAAAAAGTTTGAGTTTTGATTCATATTCACTCACATCAGAGTTCGGACGGGTGTTATAAATTTTGAAACCGAACCGCCGAACAAAGAATTCTTTACATATAAGCGAGCTAAGTTTCATATAAAACGGAAAATCTATTAATATAGTTTTTTTTTCTCTTTGAGCTTTCAAGTCACAATGAAATGCTTCAAATAAAATGTAAATGACAATAAATATTTCAAAAAAAATCTTTTTACAAACATTTTGTTTCTGTACAAAAAAAAAAACAAAAAACAAAATTATATTTATATATAAATAAAAATAAATAATTTAACTTAAGAAAGTCCATAGAACGTGCCAATGACTTTTATTTGTTTATCATTCTTTTTTGTTTTTATTGAAATACAGGCTTTTATCAATTATACAAGTTTTATTTATTCCCTTCTGTTTCACAATATTGTTTTTTTTTTTTTTTAATTTGGTTATTATTATTATGTTATTATTTCATCACAGTTTGTTTAAATAAATTAAATTATGGAATATTTAAAAGAGAAAAATGAAGTGAATGAATTTGAATAAATTGAATACAAAGCGGAATGAGAGTATAATCAATTCAATTTGCGAGAGGCACTTTCCGCACCTAAGGTACTCACAATATTAAGATATATTTGCTTCTATTTCTAAGCATTTATTCTTTTTTTTTTTTTTTAAATAAATAATAATGTTAATAATAAAAATCCATTATATAAAAAATGTTTCAAAAATGGAAAATAGAAGAATTTTGTATCTGCTCTCTTGTATATATTAGGATGTTTTTAATCAGTTCAGTGATGCTATTTTTATTCGCAAACGTGTAGTTACCGAGCGAAGCAGTCTAATTTTCTTGAATAAATATTACTGATCAGTTTCTTAGTTATTTTATGTTTTTTTTTTCTTTTTCGTTTATGCTCTTCAATAAATTATTTCGTGACGTATAATATAAATTTACCTGGTGAAAAGATTACCATTTAATGATATGTCAGATATAAATCATTATATCTTCACCATAATTTTAATATTTAAAATAATCCTCTAAAACATTGTTTATACACACCAATAATCTACTAGATTAATATTAAGATTATTTAATTAGAATATTGTTGTGTAGTTTATTACATTTAAATATAATAATTAATATATCATGACTAGCAACAGCAAAATACAACAGCCAAAGGAACCAACATAACTAAAATTTTCAACTATAAACAGCTAGGGCGAAATGTTTACTTATGAAACCGTATGTACATAAGAAATTATACAATAAATACATTTATCCAGTTCTAATTTATAAGAAGATACCGATTTGTCCTTGAAACACATAAAATAATTGAAAATGATTTCTATGTAGTTGTAGGAATGGTGTAAATGTGTGTAAGTGGTAATAGGTACTAACTTAGTTAAGTAAAGGATTGCTTATTGACTTTGTTGCGAATGTATAATTTTCATATTTATTAGAATGAATATTATTATACATATTTATTATTTATAATAATATCCCATATAATATAATTAATATAATAGTAGGAAGTAGATATATGACTGACAAACGTTACTGATTACGTTGATTTCCAACAATCATCAATTATATATACTTTAATATTAGCAGTGTTCTTCTACAATTCTAAATATTGAATTTATATTCACTATCTATACATGCAAAATGCAATTCTATAAGCTGTCAAATGTTCTCACTCTTAATATTTGTCCCATTTAATATAAATATGAACATGAATAATTCATTAATTATGACATTAGTTTCGAAAGAATTCGCACTTATCATGTTACATGTTATACAATAAATAACTTTCGAATTCAAATTCGTTTTGTGTTTAATTTCTGTTGAATTTTGCTTAAGATTCTTTTTTTCTTTTTCTTTCTTCTTTTTTTTTTGCAAACTGACTTGGTTGGAAAACCTGACAACGATTCTAGTATAAGTCTAAATTATTTGATGTATTTGCATTTATTTTATGTCAACACGCAATAGCGTTAATATAAAATAAATATTCTTTGTGAGTAAGCGAGATTTCGATAAACGAACGGTGACCTAATTGTTTTCTGAAGACTATTTGAATTTTGATTAAAAATTTAAATGGTGGATACTTGATACATTTCTGTGAAATGAAAATAATTACAGCATAAATAGTAAATTTCGAATCATTAATTCAAAAGAATTATAAAATAATAGCTTTGATAGCAACAATCATCGTTTTTGTTCATTTTCCAAGACCACCAAATTTGAACATCAACATTATTCAGAATATATAATAAAATGTTTTATCATTTCTGAAATAAAAAAAGTGTCAAATTTCTGTAGGATACTTTATTTTTGCTTTATCAGCTTTAAATTCTAAAATTCTATACCTACACTTATTTAATGAGCGGTAAGATATATGAATTTACAATTTAAAAAAAAAATCTTACTCATAATGAGGAGGTTTTTTGCAAATAGATATGACAATAAAGATGTGACGAAGAAATTTTCACCTTAATGTGTTTCTTTTGAACATTTATAACTTTGTCGACTTTTGACCTAAGCTTACACTAAAAGAACACGTGATATCAGCGCTTCAAAGCCCATCTGGGAATTTCTTTTACCTTCAAATTAAAAATTGAAGATCCGTTGTGTCTACGCTGAATAAGATGTCCCCCAAGATTAGCTAAAAATGCACATGTCCCCGCATCCTTCCCGGCGCATTTTGACAATTTTGCAAAATTATTTAGAAAAATGAACATATCCTGAAATTTTGGTGCAAATCGGTGACTATAGTGGTACATATTGCGATATTCTGAAAATTTACCTATTTGAGAAAAACCTCCTCAATACCTGTCTGATAAAAATCATCGACATATTATAAAAATCTAAAAAATGTGTATTCGTAAAATGTGGAAAACTTTCATAGTTTCATAGTTTCATAGTTTCATAGTTTCATAGTTTCATAGTTTCATAAGATGTAGGAAGATGTGGTAGATTCTCGTAAGGTATTCTACATATGAAAATTTTCCACACCATATAAAAATGTTCTACACTTTGAGACTTTTGGTAAGAAAATCGGTTTATACGGACCAAAAATCACTCGAAAATCTATATACTTTTAAGTTCGGCAATTTCTACACCTAATAAATGTTCGATGACCTATTTTCGCTTACTAATTTCAGAGCAAAAACCGCTGGACAAAAAAAAAAAAAATTAAAAAAACGAAAATAAAGTAAAATGAAATTCAAAAAACTAAATTTCAGTTAATTTAAAATTCCAACAAATTTATATTTAAAATTTAATTGTAAATCAGACAATATTAAAACATAAAATGTAAAGGAATATATAGGTACCTAAAACCAATTACATAAAATAAAATTATACTTACAAGTCACATTCCAAACAGCTGATTCAAATTAAGACGAGTTTTTGAAATATTTTGCTTAATTATGAAAAAAAAAAATCCAACTGGTTTTTGCATCGATAAAAATGAAATAGGTCATAAATCAAATTCAATATTACGAATATAAAGTTTAATATTTGCTTTGTAGAAAATTAAAATTTTCCTAAATTCAAATAAAACAAAAAATATATATAGATACCTTTTTTTTATTTCTAAATTGTTTTTGGATAAGCATCATCTTTTAATATTATAAATATTCATTTAAATATTGGACGGTGATCTATTTTAGTTCCTAGAATACCGATACCTAACGATCAGCGCACAAGTTTAAAGATAATAGAACGAATATATATATATTATTATCACTATTGTAGTAAAAGTAACAATACATTTAAAAAAAAAAAAAAAGAACAAAAAAATTATTCGAATTTTCTAATATCATATTTACCCATACTAAACCTGACATATTTACTTAATTCATAATTAATATACCGACGAAAAGTTAAAAGCAAGTCAATCGTTTTCCATTAAATAATAATTTATTACATCATATTAATATAATAATAACAATTAGCAAAAACATTATGTCAACTTAATTGAATCGAATTCCAAAGCGTTTAAATGAATACAATCTATGTAATAATTGTAGTATAATAAATAAATTTGATAACAAGTAAAGCAACGTGCACGTATTTCAGTATTTTCACTGGTGTAAAACTTAAAGCATATTTAATACCTAGTAAATATGTTCTACAAATTAATTAAATTGAATTCCTATCCATAGAGTGTTATTAAATTAACCAAGAAATATGTGAACCGAAAAGTTTTTTTTTTTTATTTTCTTTATTCCATCGTATTAATGTTATATTATTAAATGATCTAGATACTTGAATATATTCGATTCGATATTAAGTTAACTCTACTCAGAATTCAATTGGTAACAGGAAGCCAGTTGTGGCGTGGGTGTAAGGAAATGGAAAATTATTAGAAGAAGTCTAACTAAAATTTTGTAATAGATTTTTATAAATGAATTGTATTGTGAATATAATATCAAAGAGAGAATAATATGTATTACATAATGTTGAAATGTTTTATATATCTTTATATTGTATATACATTATACACTATCGTCCAAAAGTTTTCGTACGAGTTTTTCTATATAACTCAACTGTAAATATGTTAGCAACCAAATATTGGGAAAGTGATAAACCGTAACGTATAGGATGTAAATTTTTTGATAATAAAAGATAGAGTGATTTATTTAAATGCATATGTATTGGAGTAATGTATTTTATGGATAATTAGTCGTATATGAGCCTATGCTAGGGTTTTCTTTTTGTAGAGAATTTAATAAGTTTTCGAATATATGTCAATGTTTAAGAGGAAAAATTGCATGGTTGATAAGACCGAAATATTACAAAACTCTATAAATGTCTATATATTCTTCATATTTTGTTAAAAAAGTAATTTTTAGGCACTTTTAAATAATAATAAATGATCCTTTGGCGCATGTATTTATTGTATCATGATATGAAACCAAATACAATGTAGTACATTGTCTTTGTATGAGACTGTAATTGTAAGCTTTCGATTAGTTATTTATTCCAGTATAGCCTTAAATAAATGAAGATGGGGGCACAATTATTTGTGACTTCAAAAGAAATAATATTTTTATAGTAAAATAAAAACCACCAAATAATTATAGGAATCCAGTTACCATATAAATGCATTTGAAAGTCACTACTTTAAGCTTTTAAATAAATGCAGAGTAGTCCCATTTCGATGTCTGCTTGCTAAAATATTAACAGTTGAGTTATAAAAAAAAATCGTATCTTAACGAAAGAATACTGTATGTTTAATTACAGTGGGATTGATCTCATCTTGAAATAGTTGGAAAGCTTATTAAATTACTTAAGTACTATTATTAACAAAAAGAAAAATATGCTAATAAATAATAATAATTATTATGAAATGACAGTGCCGTGCCATCACTAAAATGACCATTGTATAATGAATACCCAATGAGCTCATCTTTGAACTCTTCGAAAGCTTCATAAATTAATAAAAATAAAGCTAC
This sequence comes from Catotricha subobsoleta, assembly GCA_011634745.2. Classification (NCBI taxonomy): domain Eukaryota; kingdom Metazoa; phylum Arthropoda; class Insecta; order Diptera; family Cecidomyiidae; genus Catotricha; species Catotricha subobsoleta. The sequence continues at coordinate 8,012 of JAABKK020020125.1, read as the reverse complement.
TAGTAATGTGAATTGCAAATCTTGCAAAAATCGAAGAAAAAAAATGGTACTTTAAAAAATCATAACTTTTTGACGAAATAGTCAACTCGTCCAAATGTTTATCGTGAACTTGTAAAATCTCTATAGGTTGCCTCTGAACTAAAAATAATTTTATTCGGTTTATTGTCAAAAAGTAAAAAATCGACATCCGTAGAATGTTTCCGCACTGCAATCGACCTGTAATTCAAAATGCACTCATGCAGTATTTTCTCGTACTGATAAACCGAATCAACACCAAGCACGTTGAATATACAAAACTTTTTTTTCATCCATACATATATTGTCACCCTCATATATTTATTAAAAAAAAAGAGAAGTGATTTAATAAACGTTTACATGAATTTAACTATTGCTACTACTAATGCTTACTTTCAATATTATTTTTTGTTGTTTACATAGGTGATTTATTTATTTATTTATTTAAAAGTGATATTAGTTTCCAAAAATTTGCCTTCCCTCATAATTCATTCAGTTTTATTTTTTCCATTTAACGTATTTTTTTTTATTGGTTTAAAAATTCACAAATTTCTTTTACACGTCAATGAATTTTTACTCCAGCATAAAAATAGATTGTCCTTTGATTTTGAGGAGGGAAATGACTCACTTACCTTGCGTATTATGACACAACAATGTGAGCCCTTAACTCCTCAAAATACTGTCCATTGTAGCGTGCGGTATCACACGTTTTATGAAAATATTTATGCTTAAATTAACGGCGATTGAATTCTTATTAATGAATTTTCAAGGTGGGGCGAAAAGTATTGCTTTAGAAAAGACAAGGACTCAGTTCCCTTGATTTATAAATATTACAAAATTAATTTAGCTAATTTATATCATACTGATTTCGACCAGTCATTCTCCGAGGAGGATTCTCCAATCATGCCGCGTCCTTCAGACACCGGTGAACACGCAGTCTGATACTGAATTTGAGATTTCGTCCAAACGATCTCCTAAACGAGGCCGTGGTCGAACACCCAAAAGAGCGGCTACACCGTCCTGAATAAATCAGCACCGTATATCAGACGGATCCCAACACCGGGGTGACTGGCATGGTTACTTATTACCGAAAAATTTATAATACACTACTAGTAATCATTAGTAGTTAGTAAATAAAATAAAAAATCATTAGGTAGGTAGTAGTTAGTAAAAAAAAAATAAAAGTACTAATAACATTCATGATTACTAGTAAATTCAATAGATAAATTATTGTTTTTAGTTTGAAGAGTACTTATACATGGTGTGCAGTTAATTGTTTTTCCTTAAATTTAAAAGTTGTAATTAGATACATTACTAGTAATGTACCCACATTGATAATATTACTAATAAACATAGTTAGTAATATATGTTATAGTTATAAATTTTACACAAATATGGTAGAATAAACCACACAATATATATTTATATACAGCAAAATATTGTATTGTGGATTTTAAGTGTATTTTGTGTTCCGACATCATGTTTACATTCATCCAATACATTATAATAATTCAAATATGCAGACCAACTTAACATAACATATTAATTCCATTATTGTGAATGAGAATCCAATAATAATCTATAAAATATTGATTTATTGAATGCTGATAATGGTTTTTATGTATTTATTAAAAATGAACGTCAATATTAAAGAAAATGGATAAAAATATAAGCTTGCTCGGTTAGCATATCAAATTAAATGAAATTTAGAATTCGATTAAGAAAAAAAAAATAGTTTCGATAATTTCTTCGCCAAAAATAAAATTTGATCAATGAAACTCTGAATGTATTCAAATCCATGATTTGACTATGATTCCATTGGAAATATAGGTAACCCTTATTTTTAAGTAATTAATTTTAATAATCTGTAGAAATTTTTAGAGTATCCAGTGAATTATTGGACTATATACCATTTTTTAGTACCTACTGTAGTTATATTCCTCTTCGTACTTGATGCGCTATGCCCATTGAATAAATTATGCGCGCTTTACAAAAGAGGAATTCAAAATATTATATGTAGTTGTAGGTATAATCATTCTATCAAATATTTAATTTATTTTCTAAGTTTCTTGGAATATCATTTACATGTTTTTTTTCCATGGATCTCAGGATTCAGTGGTCGGATTTTTATGGTCAATATATACCAAAAGACGCATAATTATTTTTTTTTTCGTGGAAATATACATGTTTACGAAAAATGAAGTCGTGTTACCAATCCATTAGCAGCTTTTTTGCAGAGATGGAAGAAAATGTAATGCATTACATTTTCTTCCATCTCTGCTTGTTAGGTTATAAATTGAGTAAAACACCGACAAATAAAGGTTTAGAAAAATTAGTCTTTCAAATCCAATGAAGCGAAAGTGAATCTTTCATTGATTCAGAAATTTAAATTTTATCCCAAGTTCAATAATATGTATAAAAGACATCAAATTTCTGATTATTAAAGCATAGTTAATATTTTTTAGTTGTCATTTAATGATTAAAATTAAATCAAAATAAATCTACTAAATTACCTAAAAATATTGAATTTTCTTTGATTTCAAATTGATGATTTCGGTTCAGTGGTTCGTTTCAAAACTATGAGAATGGCAGATGTTCTATAGATTGTAGAAAAGAAAAAAATTACTTAACCCCCAAATAATTAATAATTCGATGATTTTTCTTTTGAAAATCGAATAATAGACATATTGTTTTCACGAAAGAAAATAATTATGTTTTGCCACTGTCTAAGTATAAAAAGTAACGATAAATAATGATATTTTCTTTTTTAAAAAAAGAGTTCTATTTCGAAAAATCTCTCAAAGCGCAAAGTAAATGAGGAAAAGAAATTATGCGAAATATGTTAAAGCAAAATTATTGCTTCGTTCAAAATTACATTTAATGTAATTATTTTAACTTTATGAATCTCATTCACAGTTAGAAAATAGGGTGCCTTACTGCCTTTAATATTTAATTCTGTTAAAAAATAATAATAATAATAATAATAAATAATGGAAACGTCAAATTAGAGTAAATATTGAAAATGTAAAAATAAGAAATCTCCGTTAGATACATTTTTATTAAATTATATTTTTTACGACTTTATGTACCTACCGTACTCTCTAACTATGTATTTGCATGCTCTGCAAGAGGACACAGAAATATGTAGATTTTTGTATATTCAATATTTTTATATAGGTAAAGAAATAATAATAAGTTTCAAATTGAAAATTTGACTGACTCATTTCAAATAATCATGCTTTTTTCTTCTTTTTTTTTTTTTTTAAATATATATATGAATCTGTTATGTAAATGTGTGTGCTTATCCGCGCGCGATATATACGTAATATTAATACACAATAACAAAAGAAATATTTCTGGAATAAGCGTATAGGTATGTACTCGTAAGTATCTACTTAATCGAACTGCGGCCAGCATCAATGTAAAAAGCAAAAAAAAATAAAAAAAATTGTACATTTTTCTTTTTTTAATTTTTGTAATTGTTTATTTATGGTTGATTTCATTATGCAAGCAAATAATAATTCGAAACCAATATAAACAGAAAAAACCAACAAGTTGATTTGTGAGTATTAATAATTTTTGTTTTTTTTTCAAATAGTAAACGAAATTGCTGGTAGAAGTGAAGTGAATATTGTACAGGTATTTACATTTTCATGTTATTACTATTAATATACAGCATAAACGACCCGACCGTCAAATATTTATTATTTTAATTTATTGTAACGATGTAACGATTTTCCAACAAATTAATTATATACAAACAGCATGTAAAAATGCATGGTCGTCCCATTTATTCCATATACCTACTAAATTTCATCTCCCATGCAAACAAATAGTTTTGTTTCGTTTTTTTTTATTTTATTTTTTTAGTGTGAATTTGTATGTACCTACATTTATTCGTTTTTTTGTTTTTTTTTTTTGCCAAACTATCCATTTGTATAAGAGGCATATTTATATTAAAGTTTCATGGTGCCGATTGCCAGAAGGAGCCCCACTTCAATATTCTAAATCAATTTTTTGTTTTAAAAATGATTTATTTTATATCGTTTTTATTTGTTTGCATAATTTAAATCCGGTTTATAATGCTGAGCGACCTTTGGCTTAAAATAATCTCATCGTTCCATCGGAATTCAATTTATGCTTTAGATATTTTATATTTATTTGGTGTTTTTTTTTTAAAAAAAAAATACAGAATAGCTTGAGAATTTTGAAAAATATTTTTTAATAAGCAATAATTAATCTAAGCCGATAAATTATTCGTGAGTTTATAATACTGTTAAGAAAAATATTGTGATTTCATGTCAATATGAAATTCATTAACTGTATATACATAGTATCATTAAGATAAACATTAGAAAGACCTTGTCGTATCTTATCCGACACACATAACACATAGATTAGTCACTAATGATATGGGGCTTCCCCATGGATCGTTTCGATTTCAGAAACAAAATAATACTGAAAATTTATTACTCGCACGATTACTTTTACTAAACTATTATTGTAAACAACACAGCTCTGGTGTCATAATGGTTCCGCCACTGACCATAAACATTTTATAGATTCATATATACATATAGCATTGCATGCGTACATATAAATATGTGTTTTGTGATGACTTGATAGCATATATAGAAGATCATTATTGTAATGAATTGATGAATAATAAAAAATATTAGTAAAATAGAGTTTGGAACAAGTGCAAAAAAAAAAATTTTTGTTGTATTTTTTTTTTTAATAATTTTGTATATCATTACAAGATAGAAGGCAAAACAAGATATTACCTGAAAACTATGTGTAAGTCAGGAAATCAATACAAAAAAAAAAGTAATAATAATAAATAATAATACGTAAGTATGTAGAGATAATGTTTTAAAAATGGTAAGTAACAATAATTATATCGTTTTCTTCGGCTGTCTATGCATTTTTTTTTAATTTGCTTCTGGGAAGTGACATGATATTATGATTGGTTTATTTCAAATGAAATAAGATGATTTACTACCACAAAAACTATTGGACAATAAGATAATCTCAAATGTGGTTATATTTATTTTCAGAATACATAGCTCATAGAGTGGAAAAAAATTAGAGATTTTTTTTCTTTATAAATTTTCTACAAACCTTTAATATTTGACTTTTTCGAAAGCTAAGCTCATCATCAGCGGTGGCATTGAAATCATGTTTGGCAACTGCTTCCATTGTAGAGACCGATTATCTTTTATTTTTATTTAATTTAAAGCCACAATAACACAAGAGAATAAATTCTTTATTTATTCGATTTCAAATGCACTTAAAAAACTCTTTTACAGAATCTTATCAGATGGATTTCTTTTCTGTCTCTACTTCTTCTCTCAATTACAAAATTCTATATTTTAAATTTTCTCATTCGTTTTAAAATAATTTATTTGAAAAAAAAAAAAAGAAAACTTCACACTCGCTGTGTCTGTCTGACTCTCGAAAACTGCAGCACACACATAAAAAAAAAAATAAAAGAAGACAAAACGAACTTAATATATTTTAAGCGACGTGTGTTGTCCACACAATGGGGGTTGGCACTTTTTACTATTTTTTTTTTTTTTTTTTTGATTTTACAAATCAATTTAAATTTAACCACAATGCAAATTATAATTAATTTTTTCAATAAAATTGCATTCCTAAAACATTAAATTACACTTTTTAATTATATACGAAAACTATATATAAATACAAATAACGAAAATATCATATTTTATTACCGCCCTGAAAATAAAATCAACACGCAACATACGCCATTTTAACTCTTTTTGTGTAAAGAATGGATAATTTAGTTATTATGGAAATTATTATCATAAACCTAATACACCCATGCTGGACACATTTTAGAGATTGTTAACAAGTTAACATGAATTTAGTGATTTAGCCAAATTTTGCAAAACCTATTGGAATGATGTCGGTTCATTTATGAAAATACTTATAAAATAGCTTGATAAACAGTAATTACTTAATTTTTCAATTTTCTATTCATTATTATTTGAATTTATTTAATTTAAACGCAATATTACCAGTCTATGGACACTTTTAAGTTTATGATAAAATCTAAATGAATAATTTGTTTGAAGATTATCCGCAAAAAGATTATACAAAGTTTGTGTAGAAAGTCAATTTAGTTTTCGTTTTCAACGTTTTTATACATTTAGCTCTGTTTACTTCTGACAAACTGTTATTGATTGCTGCGTATACATCATTATTATGATTTTAATTAATACGATTTGAGCCTCGTTCAAGTGTGGCATATTTGTTTTACATGTAGTTTTTCTTCCAATAATACACTTACTGTTAATGTTATACAAAACTTTATCCGCATAACGTCGCTAGCCCTTTTAGGAAAACAAAACCTAATTAAAAGCCATAATAATGAAAATTGACTGGAGCTTATGAACTGAAAAAAAAACTTTTTGATAATTTAAGAAACCTGAGGAAACACTTTACTTTTGTAGTCTATAGTAGTGATTTTTTTGCTCTTCCATATTTTTTTTTAATACCCTAAATTTGCCAATAAAAAAATATGATTAAAAATAAATCTGCTTAAATTAAAGCCCGTTTATTTAAAACAGATTAAATTGAGAATACAAACTAATTTTATCTTTGTTAGGAATTAAATATTAGATTATATATATAAAGTGAAAATCCTTAGAGGCGGAACTCCTTTTTCACGGAAACTCGTCAAAGACGGAAAAAATTTCACCTAATCAAAATTTTTATACAAATCTTACCCGTTTTAATGATTGTAAATATGTTTTCCTTAAATTAATTACAATTATATTAATTGTATGATTAACTAAAATGAATATACTTATTATCACCGTGTTAAAATGCATTTTAATACTTGAATCATACGACGCGACGTCTGGCGAAATAAAAAGTTTTGCTATTTAATTTTTTTTTTATGGAATTTTTACTTCATTTTTGATAAATTCGGAGAACTTTGAAAAAAATCAAGTATTGGTTTGAAATTTTTTTTTTTTGACAAAAATATACATACACACTTTTTATAATATTTCGTTTTTTTTCTTGGGAGCTCATTTTTTTTTTGCAGTATTGCCCCTTTTTTTGATCACGTGTTTTTGTGCCTACATGCCATTCAACTTAATGTGATAAATATGGCGGCATCTGCGCCAGTTTGTCTATGTTTTTTCTCTGTCTAGCCTTCACACTTTGCATATAATGCGCAGAAAATAACCAAATTGATGATCTCACACGATGTTGAATGACATGTACATCCATGGTAGCTTGCCTTTTCTGTTTTTTGAAAAAAAGAAAAAAATTATAAAATGTCATAAAAACTCACGATTTTTTTTTACCTCTATGGTTTTGTCGATAAGTCAATAATTGAAACTTTAGACCCATACTTGGAATATTAAACATTTCTCAATCAGCCTAAAAATTAAAACTTATTCTAATGGCATCGGTCCATTGCCAAAAACCATATAGGGTTTAAAAATAGAGATGTGACGAAATAATTGTCACCCGAATATGTATAATTTATAACGTCTTTTGTATACTTAAAATACAAAAAAATGGATTAAATCCTCAATAGCGAAAACCTCCTCTAAGGCGGAAAATTGGTTGGGTCCTTTGAACGTCCGTCTTTCAGAATTTTCACTGTATATAATTATTATTTATAGTACGGCCACAATGACGTTCATTACGTTCGGTAGTTTCGTTACACAAACACTGTATATGTGAAAAAATATTTGTCTGTATTGGTAACGAAACGATAAAACCAAATCGATCACGAAACGATTTTGTCGTTGATTACGTTTTTAGTACAATTCGGTGTGCGTTTAATACCTTTTTTATCTTTTTAGCTCGAGATTTCATGTTTTATTTACCAAATTTTGACATTTCTGAAATATTTTATTTCTTTGCAAAATAAAAGAGAAGTAAATGCGGTATTTGAGAGCTTTTTTTTAGTTAAATAAGATATATTTCTATGAATAATAATTAGCTAATTATTT
>JAABKK020020114.1:0-18889 GCA_011634745.2 Catotricha subobsoleta | reverse complement strand
AGTGTTTGAATTTTCATTACTGTATTTAATTTGATATTTTAAAGGAAAAGGATAAGTAAAAACCTTTATAGTAGTAGTAGAGTACAACAGGAAAATCGCTAGTGCTAACTATGTATATTAAATTTTTTCCACTTGATTATATTCACATTTTAACATTTCAGCTGATCAATTCCCAGTGGAATATTTGCCTATTGATCAATTCCCAGTTGAAAAAATTCCAAGTTTCATTGGAAGTCAATTCCCTTTTTACACCTGAATTTTCTATAAAAATGTATAAATACAAAATACGAATAACCTTGATGTGAAAATACAAATGAACGCTTTTTTTCGTAGTAAATTAGTAAAGGAATTCATGTTAGATAAGGGATCAATGGGGATATAGCTCTATTAATAATCTGTTATAGGGCTTTTGAGAAATGTGGCAATTGGTGGAAACGTACCGAATTAGGCGTATGCAGAAATAACTTTAGTGTGAAAAGAAAATGAGACAAAACTTTTGCAATTAGTGCTTTTTGGCTAATCTGATTTTGGGCAAAAATCTATGGCTTCAAAACAGCTGCAGTATGAACAATTACCGTACATTACGATGACTCAAAAATCCAAGTACTCGTGTCAACTATTTAATTTTTCATACATAAGAAAGGTGTTATACAACTAAACATGTTTTTTGCTAGCGATAGAGGAACGAGACATTCTATATTAACAAATGTGGAATAAGGTAATTGCTGGAACAATTTTCGTCAGGTATGTTAAATTTGTGTTTTGTGCTCATTGATATCAAATATACTTTATTTGCCGAAAATAAGCAAGAAATTATTTCGCTTCATCCAGTTTCGTCAATCAAAAACAGAGGTGTCTATAATTTTTGCCGGAACTGTCTCGTTCAGGACAAATTCGATTTATATTTGAAAGTCCTAGCGTAGTGCATAATTAATTCAATCAATTCATCATTCGTAACAATAACGCTAGTTAATGCTGTTTTTTTTTCGTAATAATAAATTCAAGGAATTCCTAGATCAATTTATCGTTTAAAGATATAGAATGGAATTAATGGATAATTTAATAACTAAATATAAAACAGCCCTATTTTTAATAATTTTGTTACGACAAATTAAGGCTTAAATATTATGACCATCTGGACTTCCACTAAAATGTAAATAAGAAGAAGAAGAAAGGAAATATGCTGCCATGTAAGTACATACAGAATTTATATGAAGAAACAAGCTACTTAAATACCAACTGTAAATGCTAATATCAAGGTGGCGATTATAAAAATTAAAATGAAAAAAGGTGTTAAAATCATAAATTTTATTTTAATCAAATTGTACATTGTAAATGAGATAATAAGAACCTGTGTGCGCACTTGCAGAACAGAATGCAGACATTAATAATTGACTTAAAAATTGTAAATTGCTTATTCGCAGTAAGTATAATCACTACTTACTTAGTTTATGCACAGAATATTATCAAATAAATTAAAATGAATTAAGACAATAACGTATTATTTTTTTTTATTTATTGTTTGATGGCAGACCCAGACAATAATAATAATAATAGTGTACATTTGGTTATAAATTTTGTTATAAACAGCAGCGATTAAATATAAAGAATTGTGAATTGCAATAAAATATATGGCAATTATTATTATTTTTTTTTTTTTTTTGATTTTAATTCATGTTGTCTTACTTATACAGTTAAAAACATGTTATTAATCAGAAGTTAACAGCAATGAATAAAATTTAGTATCATATTTATTGAAATGCTTAAAAAATATTTTCACAAAACTCTGGGACGATTTTATTTTGTCGTAATCCAAGTGGGTTTTAATAAAAATTATAACACTTTTGTTATTTATTTTTTTTTAATCAATTTTACTTTATTAACTCATATTGGAATATTAATTACTTAATAATTTATATTGATGAGTGTATTATACGCTTTTTCAAGATTAATCCACCAGGAACAGTCTTTTTATTAAAGTGAAACTTACACCGGTTAGAATGAAGAATTGAACCAATATTTTTACTGACTTTATTTGTAAGTTCAGCATAAATATGTTAAATAAATATTGGTAAATATACCTTTAATACAAATATTGTTTGACAATATTTGTGTTATAAAAAATATGTTTATATTGCATTGCTTGCATATTTGCATAATGCAATTAACTAATATAGTGTATATTAATTGAATATTATTTTTAGGTAAATAAGTATTACAAAGTGTAATATTTATGATATTTAAAATATGAATGATATTATAGGGTTGAGCCAAGTGGCTACAATTTTGGTATTCTTTTCTTTTTTTTAACAAGCTACCTATAATGACTTCATTTTTGGTAGACAACAGAAAAAAAGCAAGTAATAACTTCATATTAACTCTACATTATTTTATCTGCCAATTTATTCTCGTTTTTCTCATTAATTAAGCGTTAAAAAAAAGTACTCATGTTCATGTCAATTTTTCTCAGAACTGAGTGCACGGATTTTAATGATTGAGCCACCGTTGGATGCAGAATTTAAGGTAAATATATGTATATGTACAATAATTTTAAATTAATTTGGTTTTTTGGTTCGAAATTTTGAAGACACCTTTTAGTAAAATTGAAAAAATTCTAAATCGATGATAGTTTTCTTTAATCTTTGTGTTTAATCATATGTAAATGTAAGACAGTCTCTACTCTATTTTATTCATTATTCGCGATAGATTATTTCCACTATATTAGGAAGAAAGCTTTAAAAATAATACATATTAACAAAAACATATCAATTCATTTTAATTTAAGCGGCCACTGTTGCATATTAGGAACATTAGGTCAAGGTTTAAGTATATATACTTAGATCTTAAAACATTTTATTATTATAAATAGATGGATAAGCGTTGAATATTTGGAAAAGTTATTATTAACAAAAGTTATTAAAGATAAAATGTTTTTGGGTTATTGCATTGGTATTGCGCATTAAAGAAAACAGTATTTCTTCTGCCCTTTCAAATTCTTTATTTTCACATTTCTCAACTCACAACGAATATTCGAATTACAATTACAATTACAGTATATGCCCAATGCTCATCGGTGCTTAAGTAATACACATAAGATACACTTTGTTATTTCTCGATTGATCAAAAATTGTTTTAAACAAATACATTTTTCTTACGCTCTAATGTCGTAATAATAAATAAAAATGGAGTTTCTATTATAATATCATCATCATTCACACTTTTTTATATAAAATTTTTTCAACTGGTATATTAATTTAATTTTTTCTTACAATTTTTTTTCGATAAGTATGGGTTTCATATAACCATATTTAAATTCGAATAGAATTATTTTTTTCTCTAGCATAAAATACTAAAATAAATTCTCTAAAACAAAAAATGCAAAAAAAAAATTACAAAACAAAATTCGCATATTTTGTTTCATGTCTAACATATGTTTTACGTTTTTATTATGTCGCAGCCATCAAAGTATTAAATTAAATTTATTTTAGTGCAGATAATATTTATTTATATTGCCTTATAACCAACGTCTATATAAATACAAAAAGATAGATAAAACGAAAGCCAAAGTAGTATACGCTCAAAACACACCAATATTGTTGATAGTGTGATGCCAGTTAAAAACATTCAATCTTGTTAGCTTGTCACTAGAAGACTAATTACCATGTGCAATAATATAATATAGCTTTGTTTTTAGTGCATACCAAACCAAATAACTACACTGCTACTCTATGATGATGCGCTTTAAGCGTATCTTATAATATGCCTAGTGCTGTGAATTTTAGAGACGGGATATTTTATTTGTTTTTTCGTTTTATTTTAAGAGAAAAAAAACGATTTTTTTGTTCCATACGCGATGTTGATGTATAACAAAATAGTTAACATTAAATAAAAAAAAGAAAAAAAAATGAAATATACACCATCTTCATCCTCGCGACTTGCAGTTAGGTAAAGTCAAATTTTATAAATGCGCGTTATAGCTAGAGAAGAAGAGTGATGTGTCAGTGTTGTACAAAAAGATTGACATCGAAGTCATGATAATTGTTTTTTTTTCTTTTCTCTAATTTTCGATTGGATGGATGGATATGTACGATTGTAAACTAAACATAATGTATATACAAATACACAACGGATAGATTAGTAGCTAGATAGATGGATAAATAGATGTAGATAGACGTATAGTAAGATTGTACCGAAAGTCTACATACATATAGATTATATTGTGTGAGTAGGTCGGTTCGATTTCGGTAGCACAGCATTAGCATTGTGCCATTATAACACAACTCTGAGAAGATGAAGATAAAGATCATTAACATACATATGTTGAAACTGTTAGTTTTTTTTTTCTCCGTTTAGTTGTGTTGTTGTTTTGTTTTCGATATAGATATAGATTTTAAATACAATCGCTGCCTGTATATTTTGTACATATAAAACATAAGAGCACAATTATTTGGTTTTCTATTTAATTATTATTTCACTTAAGTGCTCTGTTTTTGTTGTTGTTGGTTTCTGTATACAAATACTTATATCTGTGTGGAAAAAAAATATTTTGATTTGTGTCATGAGAAATTGTTATACTTACGTTTTGAGATTGGCATTTCGATAATTTATCATGAATACTTACTTATATATGCAGTATCATTAGATAAGTATTGGTGATTGACACATAGAAACAGCTAATATTAAGTTCATATGCACAAACAAATACTTTACTTGCATAACAAACAAAAGTTATTGTGTGCAACAATTAATGTTCTTACTCAGGCTACTATTTATTAATGGTATTATCCTTGATTTTTATGTTTTTCAAGTTTTATATTTCATTTCAAAATTATTTTGCTTCGACAGAAATCAGTATCAGTAAATCATTAATCCAAAGAAAATTATGTAGATATTTATGTCAAAAATAAAATTGCTTTTCTTTCATAATTATGGTTTTACAAATATACAAAATCGACATATCCGAAGCATTCACATTTTGCCTTACAAACAAACAAAATGAAAAATTTCAATCAACGTTTATAATAGAAAATAAATAATGGGCGTTCAATTTTTGCTGTTATATTATCTGTTAAATGGGATTTTTTTTAAATTTATTTAGAGCCTCGTAGCCTTTTTGTCTTACTAATTATCCAAAAAAAGGTATATGTTAAATACTATACTATAAATTGTCTGTTATTTTATAATCTACATAATAATCTGTAACTCACCTTGTGAAAAAAAAAATTGCTATACTCTGTAATGGTATGAAATTCATACCATGACCTAAATAAGGTATAATATTTAATACCACAAAAAGTTATTTAATACCTTATATGACAAGGTATATTTTCGTTTTTCATACCATAATTATACTGTAATATAGTATGAAAACTTTCATAACACATAAATATTATATTTTTTTATGGTATACACATTTTCATGCCATATTACGGTATAATTATGATATGAAAAACGAAAATATACCTTTTCATACCTGTATATGGTATTAAATACCTATTTAAGGTATTAAAAATTATACCTTATTTAGGTCATGATATGAATTTCATACCATTACAGAGTATAGCAAATTTTTTTTCACAAGGGCCATACGGAAATTATAATTATAATGATTTAGATAAATAACATTAAATAAATTCAACTTCACAAATGCTCAAAATCAAAATTAAATGACAGCACTTTTTCTTTTTTCTTCTTTTTTTTTTAAACAGTATAATAATATATAATAATATATTGAACGCCTCTCTCTCATTGTTTCTACATGAAAACCTGTATTATATTTAGAACAAAATATCTTCTTTTTTTTCTATTACATTTTCATTTCCGCACCAGCTAATTTTCAGATGACAAATCACATCTGATTTTTATTTTTCCCAACTCTTTCTTGACAGCTCAATAAGGTCTGTCTTTCACATTTCTATAATAATGTTTCTTATATAGCTGACTGCTGGATGCACGGATATTATATATATACATCAATTGATATGTTGTATATTATTATATCTGTTTCAAACACAAAATATCAAAATAGAAAGCAAAACATAATAAAAATTCGGAATTTTCTATTTATAAATTTTCCTTTGCAACAAAAACAACAACAGCAACAACCGAAATGAATGATTTTTGGTTATTTATATTTAACATTTTGTTTATAATAAATAAATACATATCACCCCATTTTTCTGGTCACATATGGAATACATTTGGCAGACATAAAAGAGAAGAACCGTGAATCTATAAATGCTGCTAAATAAACAGATATATATACCTATTATATAAATATTGGTATGAAATAATCTCTAAGTACAGGTTCCGATTCCGACAATTCAATATGATAATAAATAAAAAAAAAAATGAAATTTATATTCTTTTTTTTTATATTTATAATTGCTTAATTCGTTTAATACAATTTAATTAGCATACAAATGCAATCAATTCGTGTAAAACCAAACCCACAAAATGCACTCTCTGTTTATCGTTTAGTTATATTTGTTCAAAAAAAAAAAGAAAAGAAATTGAAAAAGGTATGTGCCAGCAAAAGATGGGCTCTGATTGTGTGTGTATGTACAGCTACAGTGCACATAATGAACAAAACATAGAACGCTATTCGCCTACACAAAATTAAAACTAAATAAAATAACAACATTAAATGCGCGGTTGATTTTTAAATTATTATTATATTATACAATAATAAGTAAATATAACATACAAATATGGTATATAAAATGAATTCAATGTTGATATAACCATTATATTAAAAAATCGTTTAACACCCACCTGAATCAAAAAGAAATAAAACTTTTTGTAGTATGTTTTTTATGTCTTTTTTTGGGCATTTTTTTTTTGTTTTTTTTGTAATTTTCATTTTTATTTATTTATTTCGTAGTTTGTATTCTATTTTTTTTTTTTATTGAAAAGAGAAAATGTAATAAAAACCTTTTAAGTGTTGCGCATCAAATACTGTGTATATTTACATTTCACCAACATCAAATAGATAGAGGAAACCTTCAGTCCTAGAAATATGAAATATTAAATCATTTTCGTTTCATTTCATACAGATTACAGATATTTATTTAAATCTCGCTAATTAAAATTAATCATTTGCCATGTATGCAAATTATTTCTAATACATAAATAAATATAAATAAAATACCAATGAATAAACGTAACGTAAATAAATATGTATTTTAGCGCAATATAACCTTTATTGTAGTCGATATGCATGAATATAATCGAGATTTAATTCAATATGTAACAAAATGTCTCTTAAATTTAGTTTATAAATAATAAATTATATGAAGCTAAAATTCTCATTCTCAACTTATAAAACTTAAATGTTGCACATATTAAGAAATAGTCTGCTGCTCAATGGTTTTATGTTAATAAATATAAATATATCTGTTCCACAGATACTCTATGGCTGACCCTGATTGATGTGTAAAAAAGTATTTTCGTATGAAAAAATTGCTGCATATAAATGCTTTGTTGCAGTGATAAATTAACATAAAATATTACCGTTTTTGTTAATATCATCAGTGGTGAATAACATTGACTGAAAGCTCTATCAAATGATATCCAAAAATTATATACACGAAATTTCTTTAGTCCAATCCTTTGATTATATTTTTTGTATATGTAAAAATTTAACAGGACAGAAAAATTTCCTTACTGTTCCGTCGTTGGCTATTGACCTACCTGAAAACTAAATCTGGTTAACATATTTTCAAATGATACTCAATAATCAACCGAATAATAAGTCCGATTTATAATATTTCTTTCAACATTTCGTTTCTTTTTAAGCTACCACACGCATAAAAAAAAAGAAAAAAAGAAACGTAAAAGGTCAACAAATTAATGAATTCATTAAATATGTTAATACTACTATATTAGCACATACGACTAGTTATTTGTGTGCTATACGTTGAAGCTGTGATTTATGACTTAAAATCAATCTTATTCAACACAGTATATCATATTACGTATGTTTCATATATACTTTATTTTACATGTACACAAATCCAAAATTGGTATCTTCAACTACATTACAGATAGTTTCATATTTAACTATTTCTACTTCTGTCATAGAAATATAAAAAATGTGTAGATTTTACCAAAAGAAAAAAAAAATAATGAAAAAAACTCGATTAATTTGTGGTTGGCCCAAAATATTAAATAATAAATTCACAAACTGATTTGCATGTAAACTGTATTGAAATTTGATATTAATGGGTGTTTTAATTATTATAATTAATCAACACACGGCTGAAAAAAAATAATAGTAATAAAATATTAATTTCATCAAGTTAGTAAAATTTTTATTTTTATTTAATTTATGAGGGATTGCTCTTTTGCATTTGTTATTTAAATAAAAAACAAGTTGCCACAGCAAAACGACAACATTCATTTGAATGGGATGAACTGAATTTATTTAACGATTAAAATATAAACAGGTTGGTGGTATTGATCAGAGGTGCTCGAGGGGTAGGACACATGCCAAATCGTGGCCCCTGATTCCAAGACCTTTGGCCCGTGATTCCATCACTTTTTTCCTAATAATTCCAAGAGTCCCTCCAAAGATTCCTGTTTCCCATTCCCACTAGTGTCCTACAACCGTTGGAGGTACTAGTACTGCGTGTTACCATTGCTAAATACAAATTCGGCCAGTTGATAATTCAGTAAATTGTAGTAGATTATAATATTTTAAGGTACTGGGTACTATTATGCTATTATGCTATTTATGAAACTACTGCAATATATAAAACCCGTGTAAGTAGTTTCCCATCTCTTATTGCTTCAGTCTATCTCTGAAACTTATTGTATTTGAATAAGTCTGAACTATGATAAATGTTTTCTAACGCAAAATATTTGTCAGGAGAAAAACAATATTTGGAAATATACATTTTATTATCTAATGATTTTTTGTATAATAAAAAATAATAATATTTTGTAGATTAGATTTTAAAATTCAATAAATTTGTATTCAATTTACATTTAATTTTATAGAAACTGTGATAAAAAGAAAAATAATAATAATAAGTAATTCATTAATCCCATTTATCCGCATTAGAAATAAAAACCTTGAAGAAAAAAAAAATATTGCCAAGTATTAACTAGTTTTTGGTGCTACCTCTAGCTTTATTTAATTCACACAGAAAATCAATTATTTTTTTTTTCTGAATTTCTGTATTGATTTCATGGTTATTTAAAATGGTAAACGAATCAATTGAAATACGTTTAAAATTAATTTGATTCCAAAATTTAAAAATAAAAAATGTTCTAAACTCTCTTAGAAATTAATTACTTGTCAAAATTTAACAGTTTTGTGTAAATATATTTTAATACCAGCATTTAATAATAATGATAATGATAACATTTAAATATAAAAAAAATATTTATTTAAAAACATTTAAGAATCATTTTAATGTTTTTCCTTTGGTAATCTCAATTTGAAGTCTTTAAAACAGCTAATTCATGCTTTTTGAGTTTATATCGAATACAGTATAGGTAGGTATATTATATTATTCTGTTAGTAAGCAGTAACCACCGACTATTTTTCGCTGCGTATTTATACAAACACGGGAGATTGATTGCATTATGCATAATAATCCTTTTCAATTCAAATTAAAGTTAAAAAAAAAATGAAGAAAAAAAGTAACCAATATTTTCTTAATACTTTACGCAAACAATATATTACTTAAAATGTGATCGAACATACATACCATACACATATCACTTTCTCAGCCTACATAATATTTTATATTAAATCAGTCATTGGATAGTTGATGATGATGGTTTGGGTTGCATACAGCAATAAGAAAGCAAACGTACATAACATATTTATGCCTAATATGCAAATGCACCATAAATGTTTGTTCGCTGTTTAAAACAACAACACAATATGGTAAAAACGAAAAAAGTAGAAGGAAAAGTACTCATCAGACGTAGAGAGAGATTAAATGATGGATACCTAACTTTACATATTTATGTATTTACATGTAAATTTATGCTACATATATTTCTTGTTGCACAAGAATATTTGAATTCAATAATTTTTCAAATATCACAAATACAATGTGACTGTTTTAACATTTTCTTTTCTGCAAATATTCCAACCATCAACTTTACCTAAGCAATGTTAAGCAGAACAAAACTTAAAAAAAAAAAATCAACAACAAAAACAACAAAAAAATCATAAGTCTGTAATATGTCGACGACAATTTTGTGCAACAAATACATAAACATTTAATTCATATTGTCGTATTGTATATTTAATATCGGCAATGCAATTTTTTATTATTTGCTTATTGTTGTTGTTGTGCCAATGCATTTGATGTGTAGGTATATGATTTTGATTATATGGAATGTATTGTTTTTACAACAATATGGATGAACATAAAATATTGATAGATGTATAATATAGAAATGAAAACAAAAATAAAAGTATTGGCAATGTACCTTACAGCGTGCTGTATAACAATAAATTAATAAAACAAAAATAGAATTGAAAAATTTTCAAAAGTTTTTTTTTCTATTCGACAAATTTATATTCATCAGAAGTTATGATAATCGAAGAATGTGGTGAGAATACTATAACCTTTGCTATATTGCTATATATAACGTTTACCAGTTGCGAAAGATTACAGATGATGATGATGCACAATCTAAAAATTATTCATTCATAATATTGATTTCAGTGTTTCAATGCAATGTTCTTAAGTCTACATAGAAATCTTTTATCCTTTTCAATTTCAACTGAGATGATATATAATGCAATAATTGATTTTGTGCTTCATGACTGAAGTTAATTGTATAAATTTTCAAACTTTTTAGTTGGTAAATTATTTTATAATATTTCAAGATATTAGAAATATACGATTATTTGCAATGGTCTTGTACAAAATGAAAACAAAAAAAAAAAAAATCTTCATCAATATCTTCTGCTTAGAATTATCAATTTTAATAATAAATTTCTGACTTCCCTGGTCTTGTATTAAAAGTTTAGACTTTTAAATGTCAAAGTATTTAAAAACGAATTACAGAATATATAATTCAGCATTGTTCATTTCTTTTTTTCTTTTTTTCTTTTTATTATTTTTACGATTCCATATTATGATATTTGCTGAACTAAATTATGGCTATGGGGCAACAATAAATATCATTCGTAAACCTTTTTTCTTTTATGACCTTAATTTTAATTGTCTTTTGAAAATTTGTTATTATACAAAATGCTTATGCATACATTACACATGATATATAATATGAAAATAAATGATAAAACTGCGATAATATCGTATTTGTAAGATCATGGTCATAAAAAAAACAAAAAAAAAATGTATTATGTTTGAAATGGAAATTCTTTTCTATTTTAGATTTATATGATGCGCACACATCATACAATAAGTTATATCAGCGACGTGTAGATATCGGTATAATCCATCTAGGCAAACGAACATAATATCAATGGTGTATAATAGACTAGAGTAGGTGTTAAGTGCCTATTTTTGATGTGAACATAAAAATGTCGCGAGATAATAAAACTTTAGTTTCTTCATATATGTAAAATATTATATGTTATATTTTATATTTTATATATTATTATTATTATTATTATTATTATTTTTTTTTTTTTTGTTGTACTTCCCTCTGTTAACATATATTTAAGACGAAAGTCGAACACACATGATGCGATAATATAAAAAATTATGGTATGGTTTTTATCCGAAGCGAAAATATACTTGAAATTATATTATTCATTTCATATAAAAAAAAAAAAAAAAAAATAAGATAAAATTTATGAAAAAATAATAATAATAATAAAAATATGTACGTGAAGTTAAATATTAAATACAATTTGGAATACTTACGTAGTATTATAAGAATAAAAAAAAAAAAGGTCAACAATTTATCAAATATTTTTTGCTGAATAAGCGACCATAAAGATCCATTCCGTATAGTTTTATCATCATCGCGTTATTCAAATTATTTATGGTTCGATATCGATATATATTATATATTGTGTGGTGCGATGTAAGTGACCGAAGCGACGATTTATTATTTTATATGGTTTCGGTATTACTTTGTCCATCATCGTAACTTACATGTGCCAGTGAAATTCATATCATCATAATGTACGAAAAATCATGAATTTATAACGCACCTATATGGATGGTTCCGCTTTTTCAACGCTGATTAAATTTTTCGATTTTTCTTTTCTTCTTATTATAATAATATGTAGTTCAATTCATTTAATTTGATAACTGTGTTGGTAAAGTGGATACAACATAACATTTGACTTCATTTTAATTATTAAATAGAAAATATGAAGAAGTTTTCATCTATACTTTTCTATTCAGGCCCGATCAAAAGAAACCATTTATTTGTGGTTTATTTGTGGTTTATTTTCGATTTATTTTAGAAGACAACTAAAATACCTTAAAAATAATTATATTTAGGATCAGGGAAGCGTTCCAAACTGAACCGTACCGAACCCCAAGAACCCTTGCTTATTCGACTTCAGAACCGAATCCATAGTACCGAACCCTTAAAATATTTCTCTAGAACCGAATCCTTAGAATCGAACTCTCAGAATCGAACTCTCAGAACCGAACTCTCAGAACCGAAAATTTGAAGGGTACGCATCCCTGCTTAGGATATATTTTTTTTAAATTTCCATTAGTCATACAATGGCTAAAAACACTTAGTAATAATAATTTCAAATTTTAGAAAATTGAATGTCATATAGCAAAAACCACAATAACTCTCAATAAAATAAATATTAATCAATAAATAAAACATTTAAAACACTTCAATTTCATTGAAAATGTTTTGGAGCATAAAATCCGTTCGAAGAAGTTTTGCACCATTCACTTTGCTATCCATTCATTTATTATATTTTTATTTTATTTTTTTAATATTGTGGAACAGATTTTTATAACCGATATGTGAAATATTAAACAGTGATCTTGAAAATGCTTCCCATAATTAAAAAAAAAAAAAAAAATTTAATCAAATGTACGCTTATTATTGTTGTTGTTATTTTGTATTAAAAAGAGTTTAATTAAAATTGCGAAAAATCAATCTTTACGCAAAACAATTTCATTTATTTACATTGGTAGCTAGATTTAAATCTGAATAATAAATAAATAAGAAAAGTTTATTTATATATCCATACAATAAAATTTTTTCAATGTAAACTAGGTGATGTGTGTGTAGTGTCTAGTGTGTACTGTGTACTAGTGAAGTGTATTTTTAAAATAAAATCCATATCCCATTAAAATTGTTATATAATTTGTTAACGAACAATATTCTAATTGAATATATAGGTATAAAATCTATATAGGAAAAGTACCACCAATCAAATTATAATAATATTATTTCATAACATTTTGATTTCAAAAATAAATAAATATATTTGTACAAATCGAAAATGTTCTTGATTGCAGCAACAGAGCAAGTATCATTTAATGATTTCTCATGTACATTCAGAGTACTTGGTGCTTCATACAACGTATATTTTTTTTAATAATAAAATTAAAAAAAAAAATGTTATAGAAAGGTAGGTACCAACATAATAATTTAGTGTTATAAATATGTACATCATATAAAATGTATTGCTCGATCTATATATATAGTGAATATTAACATTTCAATTCAATTCAATTCTATTCAAACAAAAAAGAAAAAAGAAAAAAAAATGTGAAAATGTATAAAGTTCAAAAAAAAAATTATATATATATTTTTTGTATGTGATTGAGGATTGTGCAACACAAGAAGATTTAAAAAAAAGAAATCATATATGTATAATATTTTTGCCATCAATAATTGCATGCTGTGCGCGCAATATTATTATTAAACACGATGCGAACAATCAATTAATGGCTTTTATAAATAATAATAATATATTCTTTCTATATTATTAAAATATTGTACTGTCGTACCATTTTTGTCGCATGTACCCCTCTCACTAACAAAAACATTAAATTATATTATTATGCATGCACCGTCAGTAAGAGGCGAGGCATTTATTATAGTCGTCAAAATCAATCAATGCAATTTTTATTGGTTGGAATATATAGTGGTGTATTTTATTTCACATAACATGGGTACATTGTGCATGTAATGTGTAATTCATGTAAGCAAAAGAATTATGTCACATTTCATATTTAAAAAAAGAAAAAAAAGTAAAAATAAAGAATAACAATGAGTTATATTTTATTTATTTATTTATATTTTTGTTGTTGAACTTATTTTTATATTCACATGATGTTATTTGATTAAAATAATTATAAATTTATGAATATTATTGTAACGATTTAATAAAGTATTTTGTGGGTACATGAGGAAAGAAAATAAAATACTTAGAAGGGAATGTAGATGGATTTTTGAAGACGGTTTAAAAAAAAAACTGTATTAACTATTATAGTTCTAGTTATTTTTTTTATCTTTAATGAAAGTTAAATCTATGTAGCTATATGTAATATTTGTATGATAAACGAGAACTGAATAATGGAAGGAAGTAATGAAAGTTTAAATGTATTTCGTTTTATATTTAGCGTTTCGATAAATACTTGATCAAAATTTAAACAAATATCCGATTATATTCTAATATAAAATGAGTTCATGTGATTCGCACCAACGCAATTAATTATTACAAAATGGATTCAAAAAAAAAGTATGAAACACATATAAACGTAAACGACCCACAGAATAAATTTAACCCATATAATTTTTATAAAATTGAGCTTTGGAATAGGACGGACGCACTACTCATCGAAGGAGATCGATTTGTCATGCAAAAATTTTAAAATTAAAAAATAAACTATAATGAAGTAACACTAAAAGTTCCAATTTATTTTACATATATATTTATTTATTTCACTTATATGAAGGCATATGTAACAAAATTAAGAAGATTTCGCTTCCCCTTATCAAATTTGTTGGTGCAAATTTCCAAATGAAAAAAAAAAACATAAAAACGTTTAATATCCAATTTTCCATTGTAAAAAAAGTGAATGAATAAAATTCTATTATGATTTATATTTACACACAACAGCTATACACATTACCTATTTTTTGGTTTACACATTCACCATATCATTGAGAAAATGATATCTACTGACGTAATTGTCAGTCTAAATCTGGATATTAAATCTATAATACTTTTATACAAGTAGCACCTTTATATCGATGTATATCGCAAACATTAGGCAAATATAAATGATCGATTTTCTCTTTTATTGAATCTTTTTACATCACTTACTTAAAAAATTTCATGCTCGAACATTAATCTCAATTCAGTTTATTTGATTAAATGGAAAATAGATATCAATCAAAACGGTAATTACGCACAGCCTCACGTTTGATAAAATTTCACTTCCATTTACTGCCTTAATAACAATAATAAAATGTAATATTTTGTAAATAAAAATGACTGCTTATAAATCTAATACCAATAATATAGAAGACATCACTGGAAAATGCAATCAGTCATATCGTTGCATAGCATGATATTATATAGTTCTATAGCTCTCTAATACATTTCCTACACATACACCAACATTTTTCTTATATATTAACGTTGATTTTATTGTTTGTTATTAAAAATATAAAAGAATCTAAGAACATCCGCTATTATCTATCTTTATACAGGTAATAGTGTATAGAAGTCATAGTCATATATTAATCATTGACTTACAAAACTCAAAAAAATAAATAAAAAATAAATGTTTTATACTTGCTTTTTGCATTATAGAACATGATTGGAACGGAACAAATAGCTATAATACGTTGTGTAAAAAGACCGTCAATATATTTCTTCTTCTTTTTTTTATTGTATTTTATTTTTCACCTTTGTAATTCGCTTTATTTATTCATTTTATTCAAGTTTATTTGAAAAGAAAAAAGATAGCCTCTCGCACTGTAAATAAATTTCATGTTAAAATTTAATAATATGCTATTTTTTTGTTTTTGTTTTAATTAAAAATAAAATATTAATGGAGGAGGTACTTATCAACAAGAAAAAAATTGTCATAATCTCGAGCTGAAGTAAATATATATTGTTGCTTTTCAATTTTAAGCAAATATGCACAAAAAAAGAAACTTAAAAAAACCAAACTGCCAATGGATTGTTACACGACTTCCCTTTTGTAAAAAAAAAAAAAGAACACGTGGCCGAAAAAATGTGGGGACCACCCGAAAAAAAACGTCAGTATATATATAATATAAATATATATATATATTTTTGTCAAAAAAAGTTCTGTGTCTTTTGGCATATCAACCATCAAAATCCGGCCAACCAATCCTCCTGAGATCCAGAAAAAAAGTACACAAACAAAAAAAATTACGAAACCAAAAAAAAAAGAAGTAATTTGTCCAATTACACCCCAAATGGTAGGTATATCAAAACACTATTTATTCATTTTTTTTGGATCGAAGGGGTTAGAATATTATTTTGCATTATTAATTATTTCTATTGCTCATAGTCTCTTTAAAAAGTCCTTTAATTATTCAATTAAAATTTAGTAATAACTAATAAGATTATACCGATAATGTTGTTCATTTCAATGTTTCTTCTTTCATTTCATTTTATTTATATTTTTGTGTTCTAACTCCTATTATGATTATGAAGTATTTTACCTACTTTAGAAAATTGGATTATGTTAATAATACAAATTAAAATATGACTTGCGTGTATAAATTACATAATCATCTATCCAATATCCCATATCTTGCATCATAATAATATCTAAATGCCATTTCCATCATGCTTATTATAAGTGATTATTTATTATTATATAATATTTATAATGTTAAATTATATAACACAAAAAGGACATTACAAATTTCTATCGCCCGATATACAGAATGGATACATTTTATTGTGCGCATATTATAAATATAATGGAACTATAACTAATAATATTTTGTTTGTTCAAAGTTTTATTATATTATTCGTATATTACCGTTACAAAGATACTTATCCTGGAACCATGATATTACCCACCATACAATATTAAAATATATGAAAAATAAATTGTTTGTGTCTACTATTACAATAAATAGTCAACAATTATTGAATATAATTACTTGATATTCTTCTGTATGTATATGTGTGGCATATATACATAAATATAGAAAATTGTACAATCAACTTGAATATAAAATAAATTAAGATATTAATATGTTGGACAATTCGATTAGTATAGTTAGGTATGCATGATTGGCGATGTGGATGTCTATTTAAAGGATAGGAGTAAGTAAAATATATATTATTATTATCGACATGTTGTTAGTATATTATTAAATTGTATAAAGAATAGATTGACTGAATCACAATT
The DNA here is from genome assembly GCA_011634745.2 of Catotricha subobsoleta. Classification (NCBI taxonomy): domain Eukaryota; kingdom Metazoa; phylum Arthropoda; class Insecta; order Diptera; family Cecidomyiidae; genus Catotricha; species Catotricha subobsoleta. Next base: position 1,556 of record JAABKK020020114.1, on the reverse strand, counting down.
CTATTCAGTTTTATCACAAAACAAAATTTATGAAATTTTCAATTATCAATAAATAATAAATAAACGATATGATTCATTGATTATTCTGTATCCGTTTTTGATATTACCGAGTTATTTAGAAGTACACAATGTTGTATATATGTTTTCAAACAAATAATACAATAATCGGATTATAATTGTTTTAAAATATTATTTCATAGGAGAGAATGGGCTTATTGAGTAGTTATAGTTTGTTTGTAGCTAATATGCTTTTAATCTTTATTTACGTCTGACGTCCGTGTGTGGAGGCTGCGGTTTGGAATGTTGGAATCAAATAGGGGTTGGGGCCATTAGAGGCAGGCTAGTGGAGGCTATTGTCATGTGGCACGTTGAATTAAAGCGGTAGTGGCCAATAGTCTCCACTAGCCTGCCTCTAATTTCCCCAACCTTTAATTAATTTCAACATTCCAAACCGCAGCCTCCACACATTGGCGGGCTATCCTCACAGAAGTTTACGTTCGTCCATAAGTTTCTCTGTTTTCTCGGATTTCTGCCCTAATTAAAATTATATCGTCAAAAGCAAATTGTAATTTAAGAGCATTTATCCATGATTATGATTAAACATTTTCGAACACTACAATTCAATAGATTTTACAAGTGAAATCAAAACCAAATTCAGATTAAGTATAGCATCAGAATATTCTCCAACATTTAATAAACGTTTATTGTAAAATTTATGCTTTTAAACTGAATCAGTTTTATGTGTTACATTTATTAGAATTGAAAATTATATTATCGTCTTCATATTACCGATGTATCCCTATTTTATTTTAAAATTCAATAAAATAATTGCTGAATTTTGTGGGTGGAAAATTTACATTTATCGTGTACCTTTTATTTATAATTGTTTTAATAAAAAAATATTAAAATATCATTTGTAAATATTGACCATGGATGTAAACCTTAATTGAGATATTATTAGTTTTTGGCTTATGTTGTACGGTTTTACTTTTAATCATCTAAATGAATATGTTTGTTACAAACAAATAAATAAATAATTAATAATTCAAAAAACAATCAGATTATTTTATTAGTAATATTATTTTTACACATTTAGCGTATAGGTCAGAGACCTGCATGGATACTTTTTACCATGGTTATCCGCATCCGCATAAATCCATAAATTTGGTTGCGAATTTGAATGTCTGCGGATATATGGATATCCGCAGTTATCCACAAAAAATCTAATTATTATTAATTAATTTAACCTTTGATAATTAATTTACCATCCACAACCAAAGTGGTGTTCTTTTTTCACATTTTTTTTTCTTACTCTATATAACGTTGAAAGTAATAAAATGAAGTGCTAAAGTGTACGAATGTTAAATTATCTAGCGTAACTTTGACATTTTCTTTGTTTTTATATTTTTATTATCAATGGGTACATAAAAAGAATTTAAAATATATGCTGGAACATATGTAAGTATTAAGTGTGATATTTCTAGTGATGGGCTCGTAATTTACCGGCGTAAATTACCGTGTTAATTTACGGTAATTTACGGTAAGTAATTTAAATT